>PVJS01015223.1:0-39199 GCA_004027185.1 Glis glis
ACAAAAAAAAAAAAAAAGAAAAGTTAAGCTTGATGAGTACTACTTTTATTTTACAATACTGAATCCTATACTAAATAACCCTGCTCTTTACAATTCCATTTTATTAATATATCAAAAACTTTATTGCCTTGTTACATATTGCAGAATAACATGCATGTAAAAATAATAACATGCATGTAAAAATAATAACATACGTAAAATGATAGTTTTTAATATAATTTTACTCAGCTACAGAAATTTTTTAAATTGAAATGTCATTAAATAAAAATTTTCTCTTCTATAATGTTGTATATTTATTTTCTATCACATTTAAAAACTATGGGGACAAAATTATGCATGTAAAATATTTAGTTATAATTACTACCTCCAATAGCTGTGCCATTTCCTGTCCTTTCTGGGTAAAGATGAGTACTCAAAATGATACAAAATCCTACCACACTCCATGACAATGAAGCAATGCAATAAAAAGGTAAAAATTTCAACTGTATTGCCGTGGTTTTTTAAGTGTCCCCTAAAGGCTCATGTGTTGGAGGCATGGTCCCTAACCTGTGGTGCTATCGGGAGGTGGGGCAACTTTTTAAGTGGCAACTTCTAGTGGGCGTTCCTCTAGTGGGAGGAAGTTAGATCACTAAGGGCATGTGCTAAAGTGGGTATTGGGATCCTGACATAAACTCTCCCTTTGCTTCCTACCTGCCATGAGGTGAGCAGCTCAGCTCTACTACATGCTCTCCACCATGACGTGCTGCTCACCAAAGGCCTAAAGGCAATGGGTCCAAACACCCATGGACAGAAATCTCCATGACTGTGAGCCAAGCAAACGCTTCCTCTTTATAAGTTCATCATCTCAGGCATTTTTTCACAGAGGTAGAAAGCTTAACACATGTTTTTACTGGATAGTAGATTTGATTTGTAATTTCCAGTGGTATATTACTGAGTAGCATATAAAATAAAAATGGGCTAAATTACAATATCCATTTTCATCCATTTAACATTAAGTTACATAAGGCTTTGTGTTACTACTTAAACATTTCACGTCACACAACATGTCCAAGTCACGATGACCAGAAAACATGCTATACTTTCCTAATTAAGTCGAACATACATTTTTCCTTATTACTTTGTATAATGCTATGTGTATTATACATGTACTGAATAAATGAACAAATGAATGAATGAAAATTAGTAAAGGTTAAATACTATACTATTTCCTTACAGCATATTTATTTTAAGATTAGCTTATAAAATTTCTTGACTTTGTGTTAATCTCAACTTTTTTTTCCATTTTTATGCCTAGCACAAGGTTCATACCAAATAGACACCCATGTAAAAAGTGAAAGCACACAACTAATGAAAATATATACTATTAATTTTTTATTTTTATTTTATTTATTTTTTTGCAGTACTGAGGATTGAACCCAGGGACATTTTGCCTCTGAGCTATACCCCAGCCCTATTTTTTATTCTTTATTTTGAAACAGGGTCTCACTAAGTTGCAGAGGGCCTCACTAAGTAGCTGAGGCTGGCCACGAACCTGCGATCCTCCTGTCTCAGCTTCTCAAGTCCTAGGATTACAAGTATGTACCACCACGCCCGGCAACAATTAATTTTTTAAGAGAGGTTAAATAGCTAGGCATGGTGGCATATGTCTGTAATCCTAGTACTTGGGAGGCTGAGACAGGAGGATCGCAGGTTAAAGGCCAGGCTGAGCAACTTAGCAAGGCTCTCAGCAACCTAGCAAGGCCCTATTTCGGTTTTTTTTTGTTTTATTTATTTATTTATTTATTTATTTATTTATTTATTTATTTATTTATTTGTGGTACCAGGGATGGAACCCAGGGGCATTCTACCTCCAAGCTACATCTCCGGCCCTATTTTTTATGCTTTATTTTGAAACCAGGTCTCACGAAATTGCAGAGGGCCTCACTAAGTAGCTGAGGCTGGCCGCGAGCCTGGATCCTCTAGTCTCAGCCTCCCAAGTACTAGGATTACAAGCGTGCGGCACCACGGCCCAGCCTGCAAGGCCCTGTTTCAAAACTAAAAGAAAAAAAGTTTTGTTAAAAAAGGTTGGGGGTGTAGCTCAGAGGTAGAATGCTCCTGGGTTCAATCCCAAGTACCCTCCCAAAAGGTGGTTAAATACCTGAAATATGCCTTAGAGAACTTAAGAATTCTGCATGGTGATGGTTTTATCTTAAAAATGATTAATATAAGAATATCATACATTAAAAATAGAGGTAAATTTTACCAAATAAAAGAACCTCTAAATAACAGTAAAAGATAAGAAACAATAGTAATGACAGATGCTGGTTAAATAAAAAATCTTAGCTGGGTGTGGTGGGGCATGCTTGCAATCCCAGTACTTGGGAGGCTGAGACAGGAGGATCTAGGTTCGCGGCCAGCCTCAGCTACTTAGTGAGGCCCTCCGCAACTTAGTGAAACCCTGTTTCCAAATAAAGAATGAAAAATAATGCTGGGATGTAAATTGGAGGTAGAATGCCCCTGGGTTCAATCCCCAGTATGGCAAAAAAAGCAAAAAATCTTGATATAGGATATTATCTTTATTATCAAAAGAGGAAAATATATATATGGTGCACTGTACTCTGAGATATACTTCGTTTCAATTGGAATTTTATGTCAACTTTTAAGTGCCCTTAAACCTGATGTGAGTGCCAGTTTCTGAGTTTTAACACTTACTCAGATATCCTTCTTTTCTATTACCTGTCTCTTATTTTGTAGGTCATAATAATGATTAAATAATTCCATAATGGAAATAACTTTATTTTTTCAAATAATATCTTATTCTTCTTATTATTAATATTGTTATTTATTTTTTCAAATAATATCTCATTTTATTATTATTATTATTATTATTATTACTTTAGTGGTACTGGGGATTGAACCCAGGGGGATTTTACCTCTGAGCTATGCCACCAGCCCTATTTTTTATTTTGAAACAGGGTCTTACTAAGTTGCAGAGGGCCTTGTTAAATTGCTGAGGCTGGCCGTGAACCTGCGATCCTCCTCCCTCAGCCTCTGAAATACTAAGGTTACAGGTGTGCACCACCTCGCCTGACCCTCATATAACTTAGGCATTAAAAGCTCCAATTCTAACCTAGGTATCCTGAGAAGTAAGCAGATATTTAATTGGATTGTTCTACACCTGTATAATAAAACATTTGGTGATAGTTTTTCTCAAATGATGAATTAAACAATATTTGATAATATTTTCAGGGTTAAGATTTATTAAATGCTTCCCATATGTCAGAAATGACTTGCAGAGGTGACACAACCTATTTTTCTCACAGCTCTACAAACTAGAAAATAGTATCATCTCCAGAGGAGAATCCTGACCACAGGCAGGTGAAGTAACTTGCCAAGGACATACAGATAGAAGGTGATGGATCCAGAACTCAGAACTAGGCTCTCGGAAAAGAGCGCATGTGCTCCTCCTCCCAACCATCAGGGAAGACAGACTTCTCTTATTTAAAGAACAGTCATTTCTCTTTAAAAAATAGTAAGGGTATTTTTATAAACCAATGTAGAAAAATTGGTAATAGTGGATTTGTCTATTATTACTCCATTCATTTCACAGGATTTTTATATCTGCAAAATTCTCACATATTGCACACTCTAAATCTTCTCTTATCCACACTAACTCCTATCCTTTCACACCTAATAAGTGAGAAGCACAGATCACAGACAGTAACAGTTTAGGCTTTTATGGAGCCTTCTCAGATCAGAGTAGAAAGAAAAATGGTTTCAGAAAAATTCTAATACATTTCTGTTTGCACACACAAAATTTAAAAAATGAAAAAAGGCACACATTGTAAATGTATGCACTATTTCTAGGTGTAACAGTTAGAGCAATGTAAAATACAATAAAGTTCAAAAACATCTATTTCTAATTTCCACCCTGCAGGTAATCTACTGTCAACCTAATCTCATCCATCTATAAAGCCCAGCTGAATACAAAGCTCATGACACTATCCACAAGGACAGGGAGGGATAAACATCCCCGTACAACACAGGCTTATTTTTCACCTGAGTATTTTTATTTTTAAGGCTTTCTATTTGTTAACTGTTAATATGAAAATGGTGTTTTTTAGATGGATCCACACATTTCCCTTCATTCCAGACAAAGCCACTCTCCTGGGCCATCTAAAGCAACAACTGATTCTTGAGTTCAAGACTTAATTAATGTCACCCCTTGCACAGTGGTTGAAAGGAAGTGAACTTGGATGAGACTGAGACATTGGTGCACCCTGGGTTTCAATGGTCTCATCCTCATTTTCTGTGACATGGTACCACTCGGTTCTGTGAGTACTGGTCTCACAGGATATTCCTTATTAAATAAACAAAGGGAGTAAATAGTTCAGGAAGATGAAAAGGAGAAGGGGAGAGAAACAAACAAGCGAACAAAAACCCCTTTGACCTGACATTATGGAAAAAATAAAAAAGACACTAAGATGATAAAAAAAATAGTGTCATGGTTTACATGTGGGATTTGGATGGAATCTAGGGCTGTGTTTTGATTCAGAACTCACCATCTCAAAACCACTTCTTTTCATCCGCCTGCAGGACTTGAGGTAAGTACGTATGCGTTTTCTGGCACGCTCTTGATACTCAGGGAATTGTCGCCTGCATGAGTCAATGATAGCCTGGATCTTTTCTTTGGGCTGCTTAGAGATTGGGACCATTCGGTCCAAGTTTTCATCTACAAACAGCCTGACAAACATCTGTTGGCAAGAGGGAGACAGAGGAGAAGGGTTTGGAGGGCTGCTGTCTTCTGTGCCTAGCTTCCTGTCTTGATTACCGATAGGAAAATATTCTTTTCTGGTATATGCACTGGAGAACTTTGCAATGGAAAGCCAGAAATTTTAAGCAAACACTCTTTAAAGATTTTCTAAATGGTCGGATTAAAAAAAATAGAGAGAGAGAGAAAGGCAGACAGACAGACAGACAGAATAGACTATTACGTAGGAAAAAATCAGGAAAAAAACAGTAGACTATGACAGTTGAGAACCCCGTTAAATTCTCTATTAACCATAAATAAATACGACTGTTGCATTACTATGTTGCAGAGTGGACTAATCTTTGAAAACAAACAACTGACTCATCATGCATAATTAGATAATCTAGGAAAGCAAAAGAAATAACTGATGATGGACGGCATCCTCATCCGAGGACAGAGCTGGGACCCCCTTCATCCACTAGGTAGACATGGATACTCACACAACACAACTCCAGTTTTCAGCTCACTGTTTTGCCTTTAAAATTCTAAAGAAAACACAGCAATTCTGGTGTCTGGCTGGCAAAGAGTGTTTCATGTACTTTTTAAATCCTTCTGTAAATTAAACAAACACGTCTCTAAAATATCCACATTGACCAACAAGCAACAACATGAAAGTGAAGTGGTCAGAAGGAAGCCGCACCGGGAGTGCGGCAGGACTCACATTGAAAGCTTTCAGCCGCTCCGCCTCCACCCCGTCTGTCTCATTAACTTTCTCAGAGTCCTCATGGTCGTCATGCTCATCTTCATCCTCGTCCCCCCGGTTGAGTGACAGGTCCTCGGCGCCCCGGTCCACACTCTCATTTTTCCCAGAGTCGTAGCTTGAGTAGCTGTGTGCAGGAGACTGGAAAGAAAGGGAGACACCGCTGCTTTAAAATTCACTGAACACAATTATAAATTCTGTGTTTTTCTTATTCATTCATTCATTCATTCATTCATTTATGGTGGTACCAGGGATTGAGCCCAGAGGCATTCTACCTTCAAGCTATACTCCCAGCCCTCTGTTAAATTTTTTTGTTTTGAAACAGGGTCTTGCTAGGTTGCTGAGAGTCTCCCTACATTATCCTCAAACCTGCAATCCTCCTGTCTCAAACTCCCAAGTACTGGGATTACAGGCATGTGCCACCATGGCCTACTTCTACGTTTTATTTTTAATCCAAACTATTTCTCAAAAATGTTGTTTATGAGTTGATAACTCCTCCAGAACTGTGGCTATTTTAATTTAAATCTAAATTAATTTAAGTGAAATTAAAATTCATTTCCTCAGTCTCCCTAGTCATATTTCAAGGGCTCCATAGCCACATGGCATATTTCCATCACTGCAGAAAGTTTTCTTGTATTTGGCTATTCAAGAGAAGTTACTGTATCCACCTAATATTGATAATTCCAAAGAAGAAGCAATGTGTAACTAGTTTTACAGGTGAATCACTAAATCGTATATTATTAGTAATAGATATAACCCCAGAACTTAGTCAAAACCTGCATTAATATTCTTCAAACAGATATGGAAACTGAAGAATGGATATGCTTAATTAACTTGCCCAACAAGGATTATACAAAATATTACCAATATTAAGGGTGTTGATTACAAAATGTTTTAAAATCAGCTTATAAATTTTCTATTTTGAGGGAGTACTGGGGATTGAACCCAGGAACCCTCTACCTCCGAGCTATACTCCTAGCCCCTTTTTTATTTTGAAGCAGGGTCTTGCTAAGTTGCTGAGGTTGGTCTCGAATCTGCAACCCTTCTGTCTCAGTCTTTCAAGTACTGGGATTACAGGTGTAATGGTTTGGATTTAGAATGTTCCCCTATCCCTCACAGGAACAAGATAGCAATGTTGGTAGTGGGGTTTGGTTGCTAAGAAGAGGTCCCTGTGGGTGCAGCCTTGGGGATTATATATCCTTCCTCCTCCCCTGGTCCTCTCTGCTTCCCGCCTTCATGCTGTGAGAGCCAAGCTTTGTGCACCCATTTTCTCTGCTTCCCTCCACCATGCCCTGAGATTCAGACCCTGGCCTCACATGCACTGAACCCAGAATCTCCAAAAAAACTGGACAAATAAATCTTCCTTCCTCTAAGTTGTGTGTTCAGTCATTTTGGATACAGCAGTAGGAACGTTGACTGAGGCGAGAGGCATGGGACACCTTGCCCAGCTCTCTCTGAATCTTAAGATGGCATTTGGTTTTGATTTAGAAGAAGGAATCAGGTTTCTCCCTAATAATCTGTTTGGTGCTTCTGTACCCCAACACTGTATCAAGGGCATACCCAATTTAAAGCATGAACAATGGGCTGGGCGTGGTGGCGCACACTTGTAATCCCAGTACTTTGGGAGGTGGAGACTGGAGGATCCGGGTTCGCGGCCAGCCTCAGCTCTTCTCTCTTTCTCTATCTCCCCCTGTCTCTCTCTCTCTCTACCTAGTAAGGCCCTCCACAACTTCGTGAGACCCGGTTTCAAAATAAAAGTATAAAAAATAGGGCCGGGGGCATAGCACGGAGGTAGAACGCAGGCGTTCTACCTCCGGTACCGCAAAAAAAAAAAAAAAAAAAAAAAGCATGAACAATTACATGAGTAAATGTGGCACATAATTCAATGTAAAAATTATTAAACATCTAAAAATTTTAAATATTTAAAAATTCATTTTCACATATAAATGGGTCTTTTTAGAAGCTCAGTTATCATAAGGTGTATGTGTTACTACATGTAAAAGGGACCATTCAATAATAAGTAAACTTTTTTTAAATTTTGTGATTATACATACTCAAAATATTTCCTCTTAGGACCTTCTGGGCTAATTCTAGAGTTTATTTGGAAGGAGTGACCTGGGAGTAAAGAAAATCCAAGTGTGGTGTGATAAGAAACTTAGTTTAGTAGTGTATAGCATAACAATAAACTGTTTTATATAACCTCTTTGAGACTTACATTGATCAATAGTTATCAAAATATATAGTAGGTACATTTGATAAAATACCAAACTAAGATGTAAAAGAATTTAAAGAGGACTATTCTATACTTATTTTTATTTATGTAAAGATGTTTTCAGACACATTAAATACCATAAAGCAAACAATGAAGTTGAGAAACAGAGAAGAAATTAGCACTTAGAACCAGTGTACATTTGGTCTGTTGGTTCCTTAATCTTCACAGCAATCCAATGCAGAGGAATTCTCCCCCTAGTTCTATGGATAAGAAAACAGCTTCAGGAAAACTAAATAACCTCTTCTCATCTAGATAATGACAACCACTATTTTGATCTAGCTCTGCCTGAAGCTAAGAGTAGTAGAATAAGTTTACTGCTAATACAGATAAGATTTTCTCTAAATGTGTGTGGATATGTATGAATAATTGAAGGAAAAGTATAAAATATTTTTTGGTTTATGTATATGTTAATATGAAAACAAAACATTTTATACATGAATTCGTCTTAAACTGTTACGCCCATCTAAATAAATTAGATACATTATTTTTATTTTCTTTTAGAACAATATCCTGCAATTTATAAATCTGAGTAAGAGGCATCATCACTTGCTATAAAATTTCCACATAACATATGTATGATATATTTAAATAATTCATTATTGTTGCACACAATTTTGTTTCAGTTAAAGTAGAGAAATGACACTATTATAATCAAGCAAAAAAAGAGGTTTTCTTAAACAAGAAACATATATACAAGGAACTAGAGATAAACTGTCTTTTTTCAACTTTAGGAATGAACATATTTTGGCACTAAATACATTTTAACAATAAAATACCCTTAAGAGAATGAACTCTTAATGAATGACAATAATGAACAATTTGTAAGACTAACATGAGAGCAATGGTAATTTCTAGAAAATTTTTGCTTCAACCCCAAAATATCTATGTCAATCATTTCTTCCCTCAATGAACCTTTATTGAGCATCACTATACACTTGGTACTATGGTAAGGTGCTGTGCCACAGAGTAGTATTCACTCAACAATTATTTATTGAGCACTTATTATATGTTAGGCCTTATTCATTTCATTATTTATTTCATTTCATTATTTATTATTATTTTATTTCATTTCATTATTCATTTCATTATTCATTATTTCATTATTCATTCATTTCATTATTCATTATTCATTTCATTTACAATAAACTGGCTAAGTAACTTTCCAAATGTCATATAGATGAAGTCAGGATTTGAACCCATGTCATTTGTTTCTAAATTTTTTTTACCTTGTCCCTATTCTTTTCTTTCTCTAGAGAATGACTGCTTATTGCTTTAGTGTCTGTAAGAATCAATTCCTAAGAATTTGTGTGTGTGTATGTAGTACTGGGGATTGAACCCAGGGTATTCTACTTCTGTGCTACACTCTCAGCCCTTTTTAAATTTTTTGTTTTGAAACAGAGTCTCCCTAGGTTGCAGAGTGTCTTGCAAAATTGCTGAGGCTGGTCTTGAACCTGTGATCCTCCTATTTTAGCCTCCCAAGTACTGGGATTACAGTCCTGTGACACCATATCCAGCTTTAAGATGCTATTTCTTGATACCAATTTTTAAAATAGAACAAACTTCTGGGATAAGACATGTTAAAACCATTTCATTATTCCACATCTAAACATGAGTATGTTTTTCATATATTAAGTCAATACACCTTAAGCAAATCTAATAGAAGGTATGTATTTTGTATGGGTTGGAATTCATTTACTAATGCTTTGTATCCATGTAGTGTGTATTAAAATTTACACCAAGACAGGTATGTTGGCACACACCTGTAATCCCAGTACTTGGGAGGCTGAGACAGGAGGATTGCAGGTTCAAGGCCAGTCTCAGCAATTTAGCAATACCCTCAGCAACTTAGTAAGACCCTGTTTCAAAATAAAAAATGAAGCTGGGTGTGATGGTGCACGCTTGTAATCCCAGTACTTGGGAGGCTGAGATGGGAGGATCCAGGTTTGCCGCCAGCCTCAGCTACTTAGTGAGGCCCTCTGCAAATTAGTGAGACCCTGTTTCAAAATAAAGAATAAAAAATAGGGCTGGGGGTTTAGCTAGGAGTTAGAATGCCCCTGGGTTCAATCCCCAGTATCGTATAAACAAAACAAAACAAAATAAAAAGTGAAATAGGCTGGGAGTGTAGCTTAGAGAGAATGCCCCTGAGTTCAATCCCCAGTACCACATACACACAAAAAAATTTACATCAAGCTTCAACATCTATATAAGAGAACTTTACAGCAGAACTAGTATTAATATCTTAATATATCTATATGATAAGTAATTTAAATTATTTGGATGGACAAGATAATGATAATACATGACCTTAACCTATCCGATGGTTAGCTTTGTGTGTTGATTTGGCAGGATCACAGAGGGTGGGGTATTTGATGAGACGTAGTTTCTAGGTATGTATGTGAGATTCACATTTGAATTAGTGGACTCAGTAAAGCATGCCATCTTCCCCAATGTGGGTGGGTATCACCCAAGGCCTTAAAGGAAAGAGCAGAGCAAAAGGCAGAGGAGGAAGGGAAAATTCACCCCTTCTGCCTTGAGCCGGGACATAATGAGAATGAAACTCATACCACTGGCTCCCCTGGCTCTCAGACCTTTAGACTCCACTGAACTGCATCGCTGGCTTTCAGAGGGCAGGCCATGGGGCTTCTTAGCCTCCATAACTCCCTTTCTCTCTCATCTTCCTACTGGTTATGATTCTCTGGAGAGCCCTAATAAAATACATTATCCACATTATAAATGGTAAAATTAAGTCTCAGCAGCTGGGCATGGTGGGCCATTCCTGTAATCCCAGTACCTGGGAAGCTGTTACTGGAGGATTGCAGGTTCCAGGCCAGCCTCAGCAACTTAGTGAGACACTGTTTCAAAATTTAAAATAAATAAATAAATAAAATAGGGCTGGGGGTATAGATCAGAGGTAGAATGCCCCCACACTCAATTCCCAGTATAAAAAAAAAAAGGCTCAGCAAATTTCATTAACTGAGCAAACTTTAGACACTGAGGAAAGCAGCAGAGAAGTTCAGTAGGGCTCATCCATCATCACTAGTGTCACAGAACTGTGTGGGTTCAAGACTAAGAGGCCATGGGAGTTAGCAAAAAGAACGAGAAGGTTGGGTTTCTACTTGCAAAAGTAGAAAGAGAAATGTGTAAAAGGAGGAGAATGTCATTCAAGACAATTGCACAGGCATAGATCATGGAGTCCAAGACCAGTCAAAGGCCTTGTTGTAGTGTCTCCTTCATGGTCAGCCAAACAACTGCCTTTCAGAAACAGCTTCTGCTCCTGCAAATGAACCACAGGCACCAGCCTTCCCTTCGCAAGGCACACGTGTTTCCACTTTGTCTAGATGAGGACACTTGGTCTGATGCTGAAATCAAGCTGAATTCACGAGAGATAAGTAGCCCAGACAGAGTTATAATATTTGTGAATCCAGATCCAACACTTCCTGAAGTCAATTACGAGACTCTTCAGCTGCGTGCTGCACATATTTCACCCATTACATCCCACTTCTATTTTTTGCTTAAATTTGAGTTTCATTAACCTTTGATTGACTCTGAAGTGGTACAGAAATTCATCATGATAAAACCAGATTAACAATACAGATTTCACACATGATAATTCACATACATAGACAGCCTCAGCTAGATGGATAATAGAATCTCTAAATAGCAGCAGATAACTTCAAATCTACCAATAAATAAAATGCTTTTGAATTTTAAATTGGCAGGTTCTTTTGAATGAATTTGTACAATGATATTATATAAATAAGCATATAATATACAATAGTAATGCATATTTTTATATATTATATATAGTAATATATAAATAGCACAGTGTAAGGATCACACTAAAACAATATAACTGTATAATCAGAAGAGGAATAATAAAACTGGAATAGCTCATGGACCTTAAAAATAAAGTTAAATTTTTAAAAGTCAGCATATTTTTACAGTTCAAATCATAAGGTGAAATTATCTAATAAAAGGAATATATTTGATATATTTAAAAAGTCCACCATTTAAAATATAAATATATTGACCATGTTTTTAAATGGCAGTGTGAAATATTTTTAAAATGGTATAATACAATATCTAGATGCAAATATGTTGACTAATTCCCTCTTTCTATACCCCATGTGAAATACACAATCTAGTTTTTCGCTATACATAGAACTGCTTGGAACCAGGAAGGATTTATAGCCCTAGTCACTCAAGGTAAAGAAATCCCAGTCTTGAAGATCTGTGAATATTCAGGATCTAAGCATGATCAATGTTATTTTTTACCTCTACCATACAAACTGAAATTTTTATAACTCTGAATTCTATTTTCATCTGGAATATCTTTCCTTCCTTTGTTACTGTTTAAGATCTAACTATATTTTAAGGCAAATCGGATTAAAAACATTGTTTACAAAGATTCTGTAGGGTGCTGTGGTGTGGGTTATAACCCCTGTATTTGGGAGGCTAAGACAGGAGGAATGTGAGTTTGAGGCCAGCTTAGGCAAAACAGCAAGATACTGCCTCAAAAACAAAACACACACACACACACACACACACACACACACACACACACACACACAATTTCAGATATCATGTCAGTCTACTTCAATCTTTCCATAAACTGAGAACTCTTCTATTTATGTAAATTTACATTTTCCTTCATACTATACTTGGATAGTTTGACCCCTATTAAGTCTACCTTTTCCTTCACAACACCCAAGACATTTTCTCTATAGATTGCCATTCAAAATTCTTTGTAGTTTGAAATCCCACCAACAGGGTAGAAGAGTTCCTATTTCCCCACATCCTTACCAACATTTATTGTTATTTGACTTCTTGATGATTGCCATTCTGATTGGGGTTAGATGGAATCTCAGCGTAGTTTTGATTTGCATCTCCCTGATTGCTAATGATGCTGAACATTTTTTCATGTATCTATTGGCCATTTGTATCTATTCTTTTGTGAAGTGTCTATTCAATTTGGTTGCCCATTTCTTCACTGGGTTATTTGTTTTAAGTGTAAAGTCTTTTAAGTTCTTTGTATATTCCAGATATTAGTCCTCTATCAGAGGAATAGCTGGCAAAGATCGTCTTCCATTCTGTAGGCTTTCTCTTCATACTCTTGATGGTTTACTTTGATGTGCAGAAAGTTTTTAGTTTAATGCCATCCCACTTTTTAATTCTTGTCTTAATTTCCTGAGCTTTAGGGGGTGTGGTTGAGGAATTTTCTACCTGTGCCTATATGTTGGAGTGTTGAACCTATGCCCTCCTCTAGTAGCTTCACAGTCTCTGGTCTAACTTCCAGGTCTTTGATCCATCTCAAGTTGACTCATACAGGTTGAGAGGTAAGAATTTAGTTCCTTTTTTTCTACAAATGAATAACCAGTTTTCCCAACACCATTTATTGAAAAGGCTGACTTTTCTCCAATGTAAATGTCTGGCACCTTTGTCGAAAATCAATTGGCTATAATTGTGTGGATTTGTTTCTGTATCTTCTATTCTGCTCCATTGGTCTATGTTTCTGTTTTTGTGTCAATACCATGCTGTTTTTATTACTATAGCTTTGTTGTATAATTTGAAGTCAGGAATTGTGATGCCTCCTGCATGGTTCTTACTGCTGAGAATTGCTTTGGCTATTCTGGGTCTTTTGTTTCATATGTTTTCTCTAATAAGTGCAAGCTAGGGAATAATTGGAATACCAAAAGGACTCCAGACAATGGAGGAGAAACCTCAGTGGAGTCAGGGAGGTGGTCTAAGGGAAGGGGAGGGGTAAGGCTGAGATTCATTAATGGAAATACTACCATCTAGTATGTATATATGTGTGAATATATCAATGTCAATCTCAGTACTCTGTATTGGCAAAGAGGGAAATGAGGAGTTGTGATTGGGGGGGGCACCTAGTGCTGTGTGCATGTATGTCACTGTCAACATGATTTACATTATGATGGGAGACTATAATGCACCAATAAAAGCACATTATAAAAATAAAAAAGCAGCTGGGCATTGTGGCATATGCTTGTAATCCCAGTACTTGGGAGGCTGAGACCGGAGGATCCAGGTTCGCAGCCAGCCTCAGTTACTTAGTGAGGCCCTCCGCAACTTAGTGAGACCCTGTTTCAAAGTAAAGAATAAAAAATAGGGCTGGGGGTGTAGCCCAGAGATAGAATGCCTTTGTTTTCAATTCTCAGTACCACAAAAAAAATTAAAAAAATTAAAGAGCAAAACTTTTGGTCCCTGTTTATGCAAAACTATTTTTAAATGGGAGAATGTCAGTATGGATGTGACATCATAAACTCAAAAAATTAAAAGTTACCATAGGTCCCCAAATAACCCTGCTAAAATATGGCAACCATTTGCATAACAAACCTCCTTCCTTAATAAGAACTTTAGATGGCCATGGCCTTGGAAACTTTCATTTCAAGAACAATTATTTTCTTATTCCAGGTAAAAATCTAGTAAGTCAAAAGACACCTACAAATATCAAACTATAATAAGGGACCACAATTAAATGGAAGATGCATACCTGCTTATCTTCAAAATACAGGTGTTAGTTTAAAGGAAAAAGACTAGATTTTTGTCTTAGTAATATAATCTATTTGGTCCTCTTGAGATAACACGTGGCCCTCCTTAGAAAAGACCTTTCTCAGAATATATTTGCAGTTCCCTTTTCTCAAATATTCCACTGTAATAGAATGGCCACCTTGGGACTTAAAAAATTCCCACTGGGACAAAGCCTAATCTGTTTGCTTACACTGTATTCAGAGCTGAGGACAGCTCAGACACTAATACGATGGGACTGGGGGCCATTTCTGATGAATACAGTCAATGGAAATAAAACGAGTATTTGTTTTCTCACTATGTGTGCCCTAAATAAGGAAAGAACACATTAATTCACTGCCAGGCATCCATGATTCCTGAGTACACTGTGTATATGTCTGTCACAGCCCTGATTGTAAGGTTATTATGCAAGTTAGTTTCTGTGTCACTCTTCCACATAAACTGAGAGTTACTCAGAGTCACAGAGACATCATGCCTCTTCCATCTTTATAACTCTGCACAATGCCAAGCACATAATATGAATAAACACATTTTTAATGAATGATTGCTTACACTTTGAAGCTATGCAGAGGATGATTTGAGTTTTTAAATAATGATTTTTATTTGCATCTCCCTGATTGCTAATGATGTTGAACATTTTTTCATGTATTTATTGGCCATTTGTATTTCTTCTTTTGTGAAGTGTCTGTTTAGTTCAGTTGCCCATTTCTTGATTGGGTTATTCATTGTTCTAGTGTTAATTACTTTTAAGTAATTTGTATATTCTAGATATCAGTCCTCTATCAGAGGAATACCTGGCAAAGAGCTCCCATTCTGTAGGCTCTCTCTTTAGACTCTTGATGGCTTCCTTTGATTAACAGAAACTGAGATTCCACCTAATCCAATTAGAATGACAATCATCAAGAAGTCAAACAACAATAAATGCTGGCAAGGATGTGGGGAAATAGAAACTCTTCTACACTGTTGGTGGGATTGCAAATGATAATACAGCCCCTATGGAGATCAGTGTGGAGATTCCTCAGAAAACTGGGAATGGATCCATCATATGATCAAGCTAGACCACTCCTGAGTATCTTTCTGAAAGAACTGAAATCAGAATATTATAGTAATACATTCATATACATGCTTATAGCAGCATAAATTTTAATAGCTGAATTATGGAACCAACCCAGGTGTCCATCAACAAATGAATAGATTACAAAATTATGGGATAATGGAATTCTATCAGCAATAAAGAACAAAAAAATGTTGTCATTTGAAGGAAAATGGATAGACCTGGAGAACATTATGCTAAGTGAGATTAGCCAGTCACAGAAAGTGAGGGTCATATGTTTTCTCTCATATGCAGAAGCTAGCGAGTAAGCGGGTTACAAGAACTCTAGATAATGGAATTGAAACTCCAGTGGAGCAAGGAAGGTGGTCTAGGGGAGGAGGGTATGCCGGGAAAGTTAATGAGGGAATCACTTTCATTGGCATTATGTACATATGTAAGAATACCAGTGCCAATCTCAATATTCTGTACAGGGAAGGCGGTAGTGGGGAGGGAGCCAGGGGAAAGCTCACCAAGTGCTGTGTGCATGTATGTCACAATCACTATGAACTACATTATGATGTAAGAGTATATGTACCAATAAGAGTATAAAAAAGGAATAACAAGGCATGGATCCAAAATAAAATAAATAAATAATGATTTTAAAGCTTTCTTATATCTTAGAGTTACTTTTAAGTTTTTTATTGCTGCATTGTAATTGTACTTCATAATGAGGCTCAGAGTGACAGAAATACACATGAGCACAGTAGTCGGTGTGTTTCCTTCTAGATCCCACCCCACTCCGCCCCTCCCCATACATGTCATTGAGATGAGTGTTGATAATTTCATAGATGTACATAGCACAATTTGAAGTGTTTCCTTCATTGAATCTCCTTCCTCCCACCTCCCTCCCTTGAACTCCTTCCACTGTCTTTCTAGAATCACTCCTCACTTATTAAAATCTCTTTTTTCCCAATTTCTCTCCAACTTTCACATATAAGTGAAAACATACAGCCCTTATGGCAAAATCTACTTGCAATCTTAACATTATTAAAAGTGTGATTACCGGACCCCATATGCCTTCTGATAGGACACAAAATAAGGCACCCAGCACCACTCAGGAACCTGCTCACCCCCCAAAAAAACAAAAGACATACTTCAGTCTAGAAACAGTGGTTCTCGAGATGTGTCTGTTGGACTGGCTATTTCAGAGTCTCCTGGGAACCCATTAGAAATACAGCTGCTGTGTTTCAACTGAGACAGGATGGCACTGTGTGCTGGCAGGCCCTGCGTGGGATCCTGATGCACGTTTAAGTTTGAGAACCACTCGTCTGGAGGCAGCTTGCATTTGTAGAAAATAGAGCAGACAGAGGAAAAGTTAACTGACACCAGGGACAGCACACAGGCAAATCCAAGTTAGGAAACATTACATAGGACAACTGACCTTGACTCGACAAGAACTTGGTGACACAGGGAAAAAAAAAGAAAGAAAAAAAGATGAAAAAGTAAACAAATATGAGAAAGTCTTAAGCGCTGTTGTATTTGCGTTTGGGGTATTAGTGGTTCTTTGTATTATTTTCTCTATTTTTAAATCAATTTTATATTTTACAAATAAATTTTGAGTTTATAAATTATGCTTTAATTCCCCTCTCTTTTGACTATTTTCACCATAATTTGTTTATTCCACAACATGTAAGAAGCAGCCACTACATACTCAAAGCTTTCCTTTAAGTTCATAGGATGGAAGTTTGGTGAGGCCTGAAAGTTATAATTTGGAAAGGGAGCTCTTTGCAAACACTGGATACAAAAGTACATATTTATTTAAAATGAGATAAATCACAATAAATGACAAAGTTTTTAAAGTCTATAAATGCCACAAATGCAACAAAATGCAAAAAAAGGTAATGTATTTAAAAGTCAGTAACTCCCTGGCCCATCACTGTAAGACTTTTCTTTTTCCACCTTTCTAGGCTACACACTCTGATTCTTTAGGTGGCAATGACTGTGTAATAGACATAGAATAGAGAAATGCTTCAGTCTTGATCCTATCTGATAGAAATATATATTTTACTGTTGACAGGTTAGAAATATTTTATCAATTCTCTAATTCATTTTTGCAATATCATGTAAATTATTAAATTATTTCCAGATTGGGGTAACTTTAAGTCAGGTTGCTTTCATGTCAAAACTGTGAAATTTTAGGACATTTCAAGTTTTCCTGAGCAATTAAGATGATTTCATTAAGGTGAATTTTATGTGTTTTTGTTTTTGTGTGAGGAGGTACTGGGGATTGAACTCCAAAATACATCCTCAGCTCTTTTTATTTTTATTTTATTAACTTTGAAGCAGGGTGTTGCTAAAATACTGCACACTGGCCTCAAACTTACGATCTTCCTGTCTGTCTTTCAAGTACTGTGACTGCAAGTTTGCACCACCATACCAGAAATTTTTGTTTTTTTCTTTGACATCAGTATTTTCTCTCAAATTCAACATGCAATTTGTCTTCTTCCAGTGTGTTAAGGTGATTCATTCCTTTTCATTTTCCTTTGTTAATGTTCCTAATGGAATACTGCCTCAGTATAATATGCAACTTTTTGCTGCAAATCACTTCTCAGTCTCAGAATAATATCCTTTGATTTTACTTTTTGCCTTTATTGAACTTTTTCATATACTATTAGTATATCATTTTAATTTCTTGTCAATCCTCTATTAAATAAAGCCAACAAAATGATATGGACGTCATAGTTTTCCAGGTTAGGAACCTGTAATTTCTCATGTCATTTTTTCACAAGGTCTAAATTTTCATTGAATATCATATTCCGTTGCATGAGTGGTATACAGATCTCTTGCTCTCTTTGTAGTATTACTTAACAACTGCCTGTGGATCTACGGTCAACCATTCACATAACAGTGGATGATATTTGGTATCTAGTTTACTGATTTACCATTTTGTATATGCTTTCCCATTTTTATAGATTAATTCTCTTAAGCAGTTTTAAGTAAGTCACATTTGACATTTTATTTTGACATTTTGTTTTGACATTTTTCAAGAGCTTGTCCAAAACATAGATCAAATTTAACAATTACTTTGAAAATACACATGAAATTTCTGTTATTTGAAGATGACTTCTTTCATTAAAACTATAAAAGAAAATCTCTTTAGTAATATGTTTAGGCTCCAGCTGTTTTGGGGGAGGCACTTCAATATGATAGTGAACATTTTTTTTCAAGATGTTGGTTAACCAGTACAGTGTTCCTCCAATGTTGTCATGCATCTGAATTACCCCCACGGGCTTGGTAAATACAGATTGCTGGGCCCATTCAGTAGGTCTGGAGTGGGGCCCATGAATTTTAACTTGTAGCAAGAGTTCAAATGATGCAGACACTGCTGGTCTGCAGAACAATGCACTGGGAATAATTAGAACATTTCGATTTGATTTATATGTCATCTAAATAACCATAGCCATTATGAGTTCCATGGACTCTCCATCACTTTTGGAGTTACTAATATATTTAATCCATTCTAAAAATATGAATATGTAATGTCTATCTTGTTTAAAATATTAACCAGCAAAATAGTATAGAAGACCATTGGTGGTCATCTCCTTTCCTTTTCTTTTTTCACCTTTTCTTTTTTCTTCCTTTTCTCTCCTCCTCCTCCTCCTCATCTTCCTCATCCTCCTCTTCTTCCTCCTCCTCCTCATCATCATTTTTGTGATTTGGGGGATTAAACCCAATGGCATTCTACCTTTGAGGTATACCCCCAGACTGATTTTTTATTTGGAAATGGTCTCACTAAGTTGCTGAGAGCCTCACTAAGTTACTGAGGCTGGCTTCAAATCTGGGATCCTCCTGTTTCAGCCTTCCAAGTACTGGGATTACAGGTGTGCTCTACCATGCCTGGCTCATTGGTTTTCAAATAAACTGGCTAGCATTTCATATCAGTTTGCCAATTTCTTTTTTCCCCCCATAAAATGCAGTTGAGAAGAATTTGGTTTGGGATTAATGTTTTGTTGAATCTCTATAAATAATATGCCATTAAGATGTTAAAAAGCTCATTTTGCCCTATTGAAGGAAATTAATTCATCCTAAAAGGTCACAAAGAGTTATTATAGTACTTATTAAAATAAAAATGAAATTACTGTTAACATTTGTATGTGCTCTGTTGAATAAACATGCTGCGTTTTTCTTTATTGTTAAATTTACCTCGACTTTGCTCTGTTCCTTTGTTTTAGAAAGGATCCCGGATCTCATTATCATCTTCATCTATCTTGTTATCATTTTCATCACTCTCTGTATTTTTATAATTTTGTTCATCAAAATGAAAACCTTTTAATAATAGAGTTTTTGATATATTTAGAGTTTGAAGCTTATGCCATTCTTTAACTTTTTGGTTTTGGTTTCCTTCCCTTTATATATTAATTGTAGGATGAGAATAATTCCGAAGAAATATATAAAAATAATCTGAAATTAAGGAATATACTTTTTAAATCAAATTAATGTTATTTTGCATATACCATACACAGAGTTATTGATACAGTTATATGAAAGTTTTCATAGGAGAATTTATATCCTAAAGCCATTTGGTTGTGTCAATGGCAATTCTGTATGCAATTTATCCTGGAATTGTAAGGTGTCACATAGACGGGTTGGTTGTACATTTGATGCAATGTGGTAAGAGAAGTTTGATAGGTGAGATGCATAAAACTTCATTTTGCCTATAGATATATTAGATTATTTCTGACCTACTGTAGGTTTATGTAATGCAAATACAAGAAATTAGATAAGGTCTATTTCATGGGATTCCCATAAAAGAAAAAATATATAATGTGCTTACTGAGTTTTTTCCTTTAATTTTGGCTAGATGTCAGTGTTGTAGTTTAGATCTTGAATGTCCCCCCAAAGGTCCGTGTGGTTAAGGCTTAGTCCTAGCCTGAGGCACTATTGGAAAGCGGTAGACCCTTTAAGAAGCAGGAGCCAGGGGTGGTGGCGCATGCTTGTAATCTCAGTACTTTGGGAGGCGGAGACCGGATGATCCGGGTTCATGGCCAGCCTCAGCTCTCTACCTGTCTCTCTCTTTCTCTCTCTCTCTCTCTCTCTCTCTCTCTCTACTTAGTGAGGCCCTCCGCAACCTCGTGAAACCCGGTTTCAAAATAAAGTAAAACAAAAATAGGGCCGGGGGTGTAGCGCGGAGGTAGAACGCCCCTGGGTTCAATCCCCGGTACCAGAAAAAAAAAAAAAAAAAAAAAGAAGCGGGGCCTTCAGCCCCTTCCACTCACTTCCTTTGCTTCCTGGTCATCATGAGGTAAGCAGCTTTGCTAAGCTATGATATCCCAGCCATGATGTGCTGCCTTGCTATAGGCCCAAAGCCAATGAGGCCAAGAGACCATGGACTGAAATCATGAACCAAAATAAATCTTTCCTCTTTCTAAGTTGATTATCTCAGGCATTTGTTACAGCAGCAGAGAGCTCTCTAACATAGTAAAAAGCAGATCTTTTTATTTTACATATGTTTTGATTGGAAGAGTATTCTACATTCTAAACTGTTGCTGCAAACAGCTTAATCTTTGTGTCTCCTATCTCTACTTCCCACATACTCTGTGCCAGGAATAGCAGCACAGGTTCGTTTTATGAGCTGTAGCTGTCAACACCTTTGTGATATAATAAACCAAGGCATAAGCGCCGGGCGTGGTGGCGCACTCTTGTAATCCCAGTACTTTGGGAGGCGGAGACCGGAGGATCCGGGTTCGCGGCCAGCCTCAGCTCTCTCGATCTCTCTCTCTCTCCTTAGTGAGGCCCTCTGCAACTTTGTGAGACCCAGTTTCAAAATAAAGTATAAAAATAGGTCCGGGGGTGTAGCGCAGAGGTAGAACGCCCCTGGGTTCAATCCCTGGTACCACAAAAAAATAAATAAATAAATAAAATAAACCAAGGCATATTCAGTGGTAGGAATATTATTGGAAGATCTTCCTATACTTACATGGTTGGCAGTAACTCAAATGCACCAGGAAGTGATGATGAACTTCCTCTTTTCCTCCATTGTTTTATACAAGATGTTTTGGGTATGGCAGTTTTACAGTTCATCTTTTACAAAGGCCATCAAGATTAAATGCAAATAAAAATGGACAATATTCAGAGATCCTAGACTTAAAACTTGTTGTAATAACAATGTTTTTTATTTGATCTGTTTTTGTGAAAGAAAGGCATGTTATAGTTTTACTAATAAGAGGGTTTTTTGTAAATCTGTCAACACATGAATGGATCATAAAACTTTGTTATATATACACAATGGAATTTTACTCAGCCATAAAGAAGAACAAAATCTCTTCTTTTGCAGGAAAATGGGTGGAACTCGAGAATATAATACTAAATGAAAACAACCAGTCTCAAAAATGAGTATATGTATGTTTTATCTTATATGTGGAAGCTAGAGAGATATTTAGAAATAAGGACAACATCAGATAGATGAGCAGAGACTCCAGGGGAGGGACTGATGAGGATGAGGGAAGGGAGACAAAGGAAGAGTTTATTTTTACAAAATACAGAAGTATTTCTGTTAGAAGGAGTTTAAGTAAGCAATATTGGGTGATCTAAGGAAAAATATACAGTTATGGGGGAATCACCAATGCTCAGGTATTTCCATCAGGTAACTTCGGCAGTGCAATTTGGGTCATTGTTCCTGGCTCTAAAAATTCAAAGCCTGATTCTCTCAGATATTACTTTACAGAAATATTTACTTTCTGCTGAAATTAGTCCATCATCTACAACTAAAATCCCTGAATACTACAAACATCAAACTCTTTGATGAGAAAATTGACATTTGAACTAAAACAAATTTTTAGTTCACAGAATAAATCATTTATGGCATATTACAAGTTTTAAAAACACAGTATGAATATATAAACAATAAAAAATAAGTTAATTAAATGTTTTGTACATATATGAATGTATCACTATGAATCTCACTATGATGTATAATTAAAATGCACCAATAGAAATTTAAACAAGTAAGGTTATAATACAGCAAAAATAAAGTAAAATACTAAAAATATTGACTTCAATCAACATTTCTCTAAAGGTGTTATACAAAGGACTAACAAGCATATGAAACATAATATCACTAATCATCAGAGATATGCACATCAAAACCACAATAAGATATTCCTAGAAATAAACAAAAATGGCGACACAACATATCAAAATCTCTGGGACACTCTGAAGGCAGTATTAAGAGGAAAATTCATACCACTAAGTGCTCACATAAAAAGAATAGAAAATCATCAAATAACCTAATGACACACCTCAAAGCCCATGAAAAACAGAAACAGTCTAATCCCAAAGCCAGTAGAATAAAGGAAATCATTAAAATCAGAGCATAAATCAATGAATTACAGAATAAGAAAATACAAAAAAAAATCAACAAAACCAAGAGCTGGTTTCCCAAAAACTAAAAAAGATAGATAAGCCACTAGCCAACCTAACCAAAAGAAAGAGAGAATCAACCCAAATTACTAAAATAAGAAATGAAAAAGGTGATATTACCACAGACAGCTCAGAAATCCAGAGGATTATCAGAAACTACTTTGAAAAACTATACTCCAACAAAATGGAAAACCTAGAAGAAACTGAAAACTTTCTAGAAACATACAACCTTCCTAAATTGAATCAGGAAGATATGGAAAATCTAAACTGGCCAATAGAAATCAAAGAGACTGAAGCAGCAATAAAGAGCCTACCATCAAAGAAGAGCCCAGGTCCAGATGGATTCCCAGGAGAATTTTATAAAACTGTCTTTATAGGAGAGCTAAACCCAGTACTTCTCAATCTATTCCATGAAATAGAAAGACATGAGCCTTTTCCAAATACATTCTATGAAGCCAACATCACATTAATACCAAAATCAAATAAAGACAGCTCAAGAAAAGAAAACTACAGGCCAATATCATTGGTGAACTTAGACGTAAAAATTCTAAACAAAATACAAGCAACACACATTCAAAACCACATCAAGAAAATTATACACCACAATCAAGTCGGGTTCATCCCTGGGATGCAAGGCTGGTTAATATACAAAAAACAATCCATGTAATACACCACATAAACAGAAATAAGGACAAAATCACATGATCATTTCAATAGATGCTGAAAAAGTATTCAACAAAATCCAACACCTATTCATGTTAACAACACTGCAGAGAATCGGAATAGAAGGAACATACCTCAACATCATAAAGGCAATATACAATAGGCCCACAGCCAACATCATACTGAATGGGGAAAAACTTTGAAAGTTCCCCTTAAAAACAGGAAAAAGACAAGGATGCCCACTATCACCACTCTTTTTTAATATAGTACTAGAAACTCTAGCCAGAGCAATAAGGCAAGAGAAGGAAATCAAAGGAGTACAAATAGGAAAAGAAGAACTGAAACTATCTCTATTTGCAGATGACATTATACTTAAAAGACCCAATAAGCTCAACCAAAAGGCTTTTAGAACTGATCAACAAATTCAGCAAAGTGTCTGGATACAAAATCAATCTTAAAAAATCAGAAGCTTTTGTATATGCCAACCATAAATCCACTGAAAAAGAAATCCAGAAAACATTTTCACTCATGATACGCCCCAAAATAAAATACTTAGGAATAAACCTAACCAAGGAGGTAAAAGACCTCTACAAAGAAAATGGTAAAACATTGAAAAAAGAAGTTGAAGATCTTAGAAGTTGGAAGGATCTCCCATGCTCTTGGATAGGCAGAATAAATATCATCAAAATGGACATTCTTCCAAAAGTGATCTACAGATTCAATGCATTAAATTACCAAGGTCATTCTTTACAGACATAGAAAAAAAAGTCCTTAAATTCACTTGGAACAAGAAAAAAATCCAAAATAGCCAAAGTAGATCTCAGCAACATGAACCATGCAGGAGGCATCACAATACCTGACTTGAAACTATACTACAAAGCTGCAGGAATAAAAGCAGCATGGTATTGGCACAAAAGCAGACACATAGACCAATAGAGCAGGATAGAAGACTCAGAAACAAATCCACACATTTATAGCCAATTGATTTTTGACAAAGGGGCTAAAAACATCCACTGGAAAAAAGATAGCCTCTTCAACAAATAGTGTTGGCAGAACTGGTTTACCAAATGCAGAAAAATGGAAATAAACCCCACTTTCTCACCCTACGCAATAGTCAATTCAAGATGGATCAAAGACCTGGAAATTAGACCAGAGACCTTGCAGCTACTTCAAGAGGGCATAGGTCCAACACTTCAACACATAGGCACAGATAAAGACTTCCTCAACAAAACCCCAAAAGCACATGAAATTAAAATGAGGATCAATATGTGGGATTGCATTAAACTGAAGAGCTTCTACACAGCAAAGGAAACTATCAACAACCTCAACAGAGAGCTGACAGAATGGGAGAAGTTTTTGCCAGCTACACCTCTGATAAAGGACTAATATCTAGACTGTACAGAGAACTCAAGAAACTCACCGCCAAATAAAACAAATAACCCAGTCAAAAAATGGGCAAGGGAACTAAATAGGCACTTCACAAAAGAGGAAATACAAATGGCCAATAAATGTATGAAAAAATGTTCAACATTATTAGCAATCAGAGAGATGTAAATCAAAACTGCCCTGAGATTTCACCTAACCCCAATTAGAATGGCAATCATTAAAACCAAAAACAACAACAAATGCTGGCGAGGATGTGGAGAAGTAGGAACTCTAATACATTGTTGGTGGAATTGCAAATGAGTGCAGCCACTTTGGAAAACAGTGTGGAGGATCCTCAGAAGAATGGGAATGAACTACTGTATGACCCAGCGATACCACTTCTAGGCATCTACCCCAAAAGAATGGAAACCAAATTACCAGACTAATGCATGCATATCTATGTTTATAGCTGCACAATTCACAATTGCCAAACTATGGAACCAGCTGAGATGTCCATCAACAGATGAATGTATTACAAAACTATGGGATATATACACAATGGAATTTTACTCAGCCATAAAGAACAACAAAATAATGTCTCAAAGAAATATTTGTACTCCCATATTAATAGCAGCAGTAGTCACAGTAGCCAGGGGTTCAAAGCAACCCAAATATCCATGGATGAATAAATTAAGAAAATATGGTATATGCATACAATGAAATACTACGAAGTCTAAAAAGGAATAAAATCCTGTTCTTTAAAAGAAAAATAAAAGTACACTAAAACATTTTTATTCTGATAATTTCATTTAATAATGACAGAAAGCCATGTTATGATAAACAGTTTTTGAGGATAGAGGGCCTCTGAGACAGGCAATGCAAACATACATACAGAAACATTATATATTAAATATATAACAAAATACTTAGATATTACATACACTCTGATGGGGCAGCACATGGTAAGGAGAGTACCATATAAGCTATCATTCTAAAAAAGGATTTGGAAAATCTGATTCTCCTAACTAACTAATGGGACACAGCTAGTGTGTTAAAGGGTTACTGAAGTTTTCTACCTGAGAAAAAATTCTCCCATTGTCCTGCAAATTCCATTTGGGAATAAAAGGTTTAAGTTAAAAGCAGTGCGTTTTATTTGAATTACTCCCTGCTTTGTTAATGGTAGTAATATACGATCTGCTCCTGAGACTGATACGCATGTTAACCAATTTGTCAAGGCACTTATTTATTTATTTATTCATTTATTTTGGCACAAACGATGACAGAAATAAGTGCTAGGAATGACATTTAATGTTAATTTCACCCTAAACTCCTATGATTACAACACTTTTTTTTGTATTGAGGATGGAACCCAGGAACATTGTACCTCAAAGCTACATGCCTAGCCCATTTTTATTTTATTTTTTAAATTTTGAAACAGGGGCTTGCTAATTTGCTGAGGCTGGCCTCGAATCTCTTGTCTCAGCCTCCCAAGTACTGGGATTACAGACATGTTCCACTGTGCCCAGGTATAAAAACACTTTTAAGAAGAAGAATCCAATAAAGTATATGTTCTTGAAGCTTCTAGAAAGAGAAGTTGTCAGTGATACTGATTTTACCTTTTATTACAAGGCTAGAATATATATTAGAGAAGTCTTGTACCCAGCAAGTAAAAACACCAATCCCTGACTTAACTCTTCAAAGTTTCAAACCAATTATTAATGTTATTGGCCTATCATCATGCAGCCCTTGTGGGAGTGAACTAGCATGTTTGTCAGAAGATAATAAATAACACTGTACGAGTGAACTACCATTGCTGAATTTATTATTATTGCTGATGATAATGATATGGCTTCAGGGTTTTACAGATTGTCAGCATTTGTCCAAGGGCTCTCTCTAACTTCAGCAATTCAATTCTCCAACCCACATCCCTTGTATGTGTGACCCTGGATGATTTCTTTAGCTTCTCCAAGTCTCAGTTTCCTCCTTAAACACTGAGAAAATCAAAGGATCAGGCTGCAATGGATAAATATACACCATTGTGTCTGTTAATTAGAAAAATGGTAGATAATAATACCACCCACCTGACAGGATTATAGTGAGGTATAAATAAGGTAGTGTTTAAGACCAAAAGCTGATTGAAAACTGTTTCCCAAAGAGAGAAATACCATAACACATAACTAGTGACTAATAAGAAGGCTGATAAATAATTAATTATTGTCAAGATTAATTTTAAGACTTCCTAAAGTATTTAAAGAATCAACCCTAAATGGTTACCCCAGTTGTAAAAACTCATAAGAGGTCATTATGACAGTGGTTTTTCAAATGCCAGGGGAATTCAGATCATAAAATGTTCATTTTGTGTGGAATGTAGTCAAATATTTTATATTTTGTTTATGCATATTTTAAAATGCTATAAAATTTATTTTATGTTATCTATTGAGAGGGTGAAGTTTTCATGGCCTTCATTACAGTTTATCAATGTTTTATTACACACAGTTATGTCTGACTCTCAAACTCCTTTTAGACACTCTAATTTGTTTTTTCTCTAGGTCAATAATAAAAATCAATCATATCTTAGTCTTCCTTAATATTTTCTCTTATAATGAAACATACTAAATGGTGCAATATTGGGTAAAATCAAAGGTAAACAAATGCTTTTGTTTTCCAGCAGAGTATTCATATATGCAGATTTTAGGTGAAATTCTATCTATAATCAATCTTTTGTGTATATTAGGGCAGGCGTGACTACACAGAGACTGATTTTAAACAAAGACAATTTCTAATGTTCTAAATCGACTGCCTCCGCAACAAAGGCTTGAACAGATAGTCACCAAAGAGTCAATGGTGATTGCCCCATTTCATTCTACAGATAACAAAGCTGGGAGACAGATGTGTAGATGAATAACCAGTGGAACCAGTTATGAACTTTTGATTGAATAAACCACTTGGCTTTATAGAATCAGTCATCTATAATAATAAAACCATTTGGATTTATTCTTAAACAAAAATAAACCATAAATAGAAATAAGTATGCCTATAATATAGACTTTCTACTTATGTAGATCTATATTATAAACCACTGTTTTCCTTCATATTTACCAAATTGAAGTAATATTTGAAGTAATATTGTTAAAAACAGTAATTATAGCCATTCAATATATTGAGTTACAATCTATTAATGCTCTTAACGACTTTTTGGATAAAACCAAATAGTATTGTTTTACTTAATAACTGGGAAGAACTGTAAAACTAAGTACAATGTAAAGTTGTCAAATTTTTTTTGGTACTAGAGATTGAGCCCAGGGGCATTCTACTTCTGAGTTAGACCTTTGGCCATATTTATCTATCATCTATCTATCTATCTATCTATCTATCTATCTATCATCTATCTATATCTAAACAGGGTCTCACTAAGTTGCTCAGGTAATGGCTAAGTTGTTGAGGCTGGCCTGGAACCTGCGATCCACCTATATCAGCCTTCCACGTGCTGGGGTTACAGGTGTGTTTCTGGATTAGAGGTGTCAATTTGCATGAAACAAGATTATCAAAACAACATCCTGATAAATATAGAACTAAACTAAGAATTAACCACTAATTCATTTATTAATTCCATGGCAGAGATGCCTCACAGTTTTAAATAAAACCATCATACTTCAACAATAGAAGTAAATATTACACCACTTTCTCCAGTTAGACTCTTCCTGTTCTAAGAAAGAAATTCAAGAGGGAAGGTTACTCTTGGTATAATTACTGTACTGTGACAGTTAGTGGACAAAATGCATCCTATTGGTCTGAAATAATGTTTTCCTATCAAAGATCCTAGCTTACCGCTGAGTGTGGTGGTACATGTCTGTAATCCCAGTACTTGGGAGGCTGAAACAGGAAGAGCGCAGGTTCGAGGACAGCCTTAGCAATTTAGTAAGACTCTTTGAAACTTAGAAAGACCCTGATTCAAAATTAAAAAAAAAATAAACAAAAAGGCTGTGTAGCTCAGAGGTAGAATGCCCCTGGGTTCAATCCCCAGTACCAAAAAAAAAAAAAAAAGTGGCAAGTTCCAGCTCACCACTTAGTGTATTTTTCATATGACTGCTGAGTTGTATAGGGGTACTGCTTTGGTCCTCCCAAAGTTCATAATTTGTCATCTCAACCCCTAATGTAATGGGCATAAGAGGTGGGTCTTTAGAAAGAGATTAGGTCATGGGGGCCAAGCTCTTTGTGAATGGGGTTCGTGCCTCTATGAAATGGCCCCAGAAGCTGCCTTTCTCCTTCCACCATTTCAGGACGCAGTAGGAAGATACCATCATGACCAAGAGAGCAACCCTCACAAGACACTGACACTGTTTGCACCTTGATCCTGGACTTTCCAACTTTTGGAACCATGAGAAACAAGTGCTTGTTGTTGACAAGTCACTGGGTTCGTGATGTTTTTGTTACAGCAGCCCAAATTGACTAAAACTGTTATTGATCATTGTTATTTAGAAAGTAAAAGCTAAAGTAGCTTTTAATTTGTTGTTGTTAAACAAAAGGGTATTGATCTTTCCAATTTGTTTAATAAGGAATAAAATAATTATAAGATGTTGGCTGTGACTTACTATTTCACAGAATGGTTTATCAACAATTCATATAAGCCTAGTATAACTCTAAATCATTCTCCAATAATATTACAAATAATGTCATATTAGTATTCTGATTCATTTAAAAGATTTTAACATGATATTAAATTTAAATTATCACATATCTTACATGAGAAATAGTCACACAATTTTACTTTCTTTGTTTTGTTTTTTATTAAGAAAGCAAAGGATTATATGATGTTTTGTTTGGGGAAATTAAATATGTTCTGTGTTGGAAAATCATGATGGATTCTTTGATCGCAAGTACATTTGCTTAACCGGGCATGGTGGTACAAGTCTATAATCCCAGTACTTGAGAGGCTGAGATAGGAAGATTGCAGGTTGGAGGCCAGTGCATGTACCAGTGATCTTCTTGCCATCTGTGGGCCAGGCGTGAGAGAAAAGAGTATTGTGGTGGGAGGACACCAATGGGCAGGCTGAGGTTGGGGAAACTGAGAGGCACCCTGAGGCCCCATGATATACTAAGCTGATTTCTGATTTTATCAGCAGAGTCAGATGAAGTTGACATGCCTTGCTCATACTACCCACTTCACCTTATTACTTTTCTTACTAAGGAAGACCCTTAAGAGCCAAGATGAAGTTTTTTATTTCCTGCCATTTTCTGGAGGAGGTCAGGCTCACCAGGACACAATTACTTATCATATGCAAACCTGAGTTCCTATATTGGAAAATAAGGTCCAAATCTTATTAATGAAATATAAGATTCTTCTTCCCTTTTTTTTGTGGTACTGGACTGAACCCAGGGACGTTTTACCTCTGAGCTACACACCCAGCCTATTTTATTTTTTATTTTGAAACAGAATCTCACTAAGTTGCTAAGGGTCTCGCTAAGTAGCTGAGGCTGGCCCCAAGCTTGTGATCCTCCTGTCTCAGTTTCCCAAGTAGTGGGATTACCACACCAGTTTATAAGCTTCTTAAATCGATCATAAGATGATTTGGGTAAAAAAAACCTAATATCATGCATAGGGCAGGGTCTGTCCAGTTTTATATTTTCGAGGAAAAAAAACCTTAGCTAGCAAAGTAAAATGTGTACTGTCGATATTATCCCTGCATCCTTCCCTGCCTCACACAGGCGGCCACCAGACATTCCCTCTCCTCTACCTGGGAGTTCCCAAGAAACCAGACAGCAGTGAAGAGCCTTGGAGCTTCACAGTTTGTCTCAGATATGAAACGTTCAAGCATAAGAAGATACTTGAGACTTGATCATTTCTTTAGGGGAAGAAAACTCATCCCAGGAAAGGACCCATACAGTGAAGGCAGTTTACTAGAAACCAGCCAATAGATAACTTTTAATACAGCTTTTATTAACGAGACCTTAAATGGCTACAGTATCACCACAGATATAAAGGACATGGTTTTGTAAATAGTGACTGGCCCAACAAAGAGCAACTACTGATATTTACTCATCCTTATTATAATATTTATTTTCTATAGAGACATAGATGTAAAGGAAAGTCTTATGCTCAGCATAATTCAATGATTAAAGCCAGCTATTTAAAAACCCAAAGCAAGTTTCTTAGGGAACTGTTAGGAAAGTATTATAATTAATCATTAATAATTAATAGGTTAATATTAGCAAAGCTATTAGGATAGCTCCTGCCATATAAAAGCACTGTATAAGTGTTTGATGAACAAAATAAAAATAATTACCATAGCCGTGTTAGGAGTGCTTCTTTATTGCTACTACACTATAGCTATGGCATAATTAGGATGTGCAATATGTCATATGCAGTGTCCAATAAACTGGAGGTCACCATTGCAGTCTCTTTTCTCCACCATTCAGGATAATATATCAGAATGTAAATGAGTTAATTATTTTGGTTACAGATATTTACTGAGCACTTCTAATGTCGCAGGCACTGTCTAGAGACTGGGGATAAGGTAGCAAACAAAAACAAAACCATACTCTCACTCAAGCTTATCTCCTACTAGGGAAGAAAGATAAGAAACAATTTGCCAGAATAACTTCAGACTTTGGTCCATGTCGTAAAAATAACTAAATTGAGTATTGTAATAGTGATAGGAATTTGAAAAGGTTATCAGTTTCAGTAACATCAAAGCAATTCAGTAACATCAGAACAATTTTATAAATCAATAAAAGCAATTCCTTTTGGAAAGTATAAGTCAGCTAAATTTTCACACCTCACCTCTGATCGTACTCAGAGAGGACCCAAAATACGAGTACTTCCCTCATTCTCTCAGACATCCTATATGCTACGCAGCTTCCACACAGCTTAACCTCCCTGCCTCCGAGGTTATCCAGCTGTGCCCACTGAAACCGCCCACTCCATGGCAAAAACATCACCTTATCCCCTTAAGCTCTGCAGAACAGAAGACGCTCCCTGCTCCACCTGCTCTCTGAACTCTAGCTTATTTCTGGAGTTTATCAATATATAATGCATATTTGTCTAACTCCTACTTAGCGCCAAGGTCTAAAATCCAGGATGCTATACTCCTAGACCCACACTTCCTCTTCCAACCATTTATTCTTCCACTGCTCTAGAAAACCACTCTTCCTTTGAGGTCTGTATTAGCCACTTACATGGCATCCCTGACCCCACCTCCACCTTTGCAGTTTGTTTTCTTTTACCCTAATTTGCTTTCCAGTACCTAAGGAAATATTTATCACTGGGCCAACAGTCTTCCTTTCCATCACAAACAATTACATTTTCTCAAATGACTTCAATGTCCTTAAAGATGATGTATTCATGCACATATCTGACCTCTTAAGTTCTTCTTTGCTCAATTCAAACGAAGTTCATTTTCATACTATTTCAGCCACGCACACTTAAAATCATATCCTATATCATATCTTATCCTATATCTTAGTTTTTTTATTTCCCTATTACAACTTACTATCTTTACAAATTTTCACCTGCTTACCCCATTACTCCTGTTATCTGTCTTCATGAAGGTTTCCAAACCTTCCACTCCATTTTCTATCACTTTACCAGTCCCTGCCCGCTTTCTTCTTCTTCCCATTCAACCTAAAATATTAATCATCACCTTAAGCATTCTGTCCCCAGTATCCAAAGTTTATCCATTGACTTTCAAATGAGTCCAATATAGAAAACACCTACCCACCTCAGTCCAGCTTCACTACTCACTGAGCCTGCTACACAGCACCAGATAATTACCTATTATTTTATAGTGCTCAACATTTCTGGAACTTCTTTTTTTTTTTGCAGTACTGGGGATTGAACCCAGGGGCATTCTACCTCTGAGCTCCACCCCAGCCCTATTTTTTATTCTTTATTTTGAAACAGGGTCTCACTAGTTTGTGGAGGCCTCACTAAGTAGCTGAGGCTGGCCAGGAACCTGGATCCTCAGGTCTCAGCCTCCCAAGTACTGGGATTACAAGCGTGCGCCACCACGCCTGGCCATTTCTGGAACTTCTCATGTAAAAATCCACCTGAGTGAAACTTAACTTAGAAAATGATGTGCATTGCCTTTCACACTATACCTTGCTCTAAAAGACGATGTAAAAAACAAGTATTGACTAAATTGTTTTATCTCTGCTCTTTAACAAACACTCTTTTGTTAGCAATTATAATATCTCATGCACTTGGTTTCTCTGGGATATGGCAGTTGATCCTACCTTATTATTTTTAAAAGGAAGACATATAATTAAAATTATTGTATGAAACCATAATGAAAATTATAAAAGAAAAATACATGGACAGTCTCAGGAAATCATCCTAAAGTCACATAGCAAATAGGAAAATACTCATTCAAAAAAGCCACCGAAATTTGGTAAAAATAGTGAGAGTGTGAGGTATTTGAACCAAACCATAGCATGGTTCTATCTATCGAATTATATTATTAGTATTAGCATTAATATTTTTAATATTGTTAATATTATTAATATTATATGATATATAATTATGGGCGGCGAATGTTACTCTCAGTGCAAGGAGTTAGGGTCAGTAGGGACAGGATAAATGAATCAATTTAACACAATTACCATGAACTAATCTAGCTTAATAGTCCAATACAATAGCAGCTAAGCCCATGTGTCTATTTAAATTTACATCGAGTAAAATTAAAAACTGTGTTATCACACTGGCCATAAGGTACATGTTCCAGAGTCGCATGCAGCAGTGGTCTTCATACTGGACAGTACAGAATATTTCTTCCATTTAAAGACATTCCTCTTTGACAGTGCTACTCTAGTGTAACTGAATTCTCTACTGTACAGGGATAGGTATCTATGGAAACATAAAATGAGATAAAATTAAGTCTTGGGTTTTTGTACTTTGATACATCTGCAAGTAAAATTAATAAACTATTTTTTTGTAAAATTAGTAGTGTCAACTCTAATTGTAAATAGCCAAATTCTTCAAGCATGTGTCTGGAAGCATTTTATGGAAAATACTTGACATTATAGATTCAGAGGTTAATTTTCCCATCAGCATATGCATAAATCTTCTATAAATGTTAATAGGGGAATGTTAATAACACACACTCTAAGATCAACCTGGGAGAATGCTTTCTGTGCTGTGGAAATCTATTCTCTCTGCATTCTGATCTACTTATCCTGAATTTGTGCCTAGATTTGCATAACCTTAAGTTCTGATTTATAAATTAAATAAAATTGCTTTTTAATGATTTAACCTCAAATCTATTTTCTTTTGTAGTCCCAATTTGGGATGGTATAGTATAAATTGAGGCATTCTCCTAAAAATGTATTTAATAAATCTAATAATTCTACTTAAACACTCACTTGATTTTCTTTTTTCATTTCTTATAAAAATATGATTAGCCATATGAAATATCCCCAACAGAGAGTGAGGCTCCTTTTTTTTTTTTTTTTGTGGTACCAGGGATTGAACACAGGGGCATTCTACCTCTGCACTACGCCCCCGGCCCTATTTTTTAGACTTTATTTTGAAACTGGGTCTCACGAAGTTGTGGAGGTCCTCACCAAGGAGAGAGAGAGAGAGAGAGATCGAGAGAGCTGAGGCTGGCCGCGAACCCGGATCCTCCAGTCTCCGCCTCCCAAAGTACTGGGATTACAAGTGTGCGCCACCACGACCGGCGTGAGGCTCCTTCTTTACATAACAAATTCCCCAAAAGCAATGAGGAAAAATTTTGCCTTTCTCTGAAGTTCAGAGTTGATTGAACACTCCCACCCACATGTACTGCAACTTGGTCACACACAGTCTTAACCTAAGAGATAGGATAAGAACTCAAATGAATTAAAAACAATTTATTTCAAAATGGACAAAATACACTGACATTATGTACATATGTAAGAATACCAATGTCAATCTCAATATCTTGTATGATGAAGGTGGGGAGTGAGGAGGGAACCAGGGGAAAACTCAACAAGTGCTGTGTGCATGTATGTCTCTATTACTATGAACTATATTATAATCTGAGACTATAATGCACCGATAAAAGTAAAAAATAAATGTATAAATAAAATAAAACTGAAAAAATTACCCTGTAATGATAAAAATGGACAAAAACACTATGAAGAGAAATGCAGGGAAGAGGAAGATATGCTCAACTACGTGTCTTTCTTCAGAAAAATAAGGAAGCTTTGAAGAAAAATACTCCATAATCTCTCAGTACTGAAGAGGAATATAGCTGTTATGGTTAGATATAGAATGTCCCTGAAATGCTAATGTATTAACGTTCACAGTTGATATAATTAAGTCATGAGGGTTGTAATCTCATTAGTGGATAAATCCATTTCAATGGCTTTACCTTGTGGTAACCTAGGCGAGTGGGATGTGGCTTGAGAAGGTGGGTCCCTGGGAGTGTGGCCTTACGGACTGTGCTTTTGTCTTTGAGTCCCCTTGCTTGCTGGCTTTCCTGCTTCCTGCCTCCATGATGTGAGAGCAAAGCGCTTGTGCTCTCTCCCTCTCTCTGCTTCCCACTGCCATGCCCTGAGCTCCACAGACCTGACCTGACATGGGCCGAACCCTGAAATCTCCAAAACTCTGAGTAAATAAATCTTCCTTCCTCTAAGTTGTGTGGTCTGTTGTTTTGGATTACAGCAGTGAGAATGCTGACTGAGACAATAGCTCTAAAGATTGTTTTGTTTTCAACAAAATTGTATTAGAAAATTAAGATCATGTTCCTGTTGTCTTTATATTGTAATTTCCTCCCTTTTAAAATTTTATTTCAAAAAGCCGGGTGTGGTGGCACACACTTGTAATCCCAGTACTTTGGGAGGTGGAGACCAAAGGATCCGGGTTCACAGCCAGCCTCAGCTCTCTCTCTCTCTCTCTCTCTCTCCCTCTCTCTCTGTCTCTCTCTCTCTCTCTCTCTCTCTCTCCCCTTAGTGAGGCCCTCTGCAACTTCATGAGACCCAGTTTCAAAATAAAGTATAAAAAATAGGGCTGGGGGCATAGTGTGGAGGTAGAACGCCCCTGGGTTCAATCCCCAGTACCGCAAAAAAAAAAATTTTTTTTCTTTCATACATTTAAAGTAAATCATTCCCATGATCAAACTTTCACAACTGGGTTGTCTGCCCTCAGCATGTTCCTGGGGATGAAGGATGATTTACATCTCTCACACTAAGCCTGCTTACTTAACACCAGGTTCTAAGAGAGCCTAGATATCTTTCAAAACAATTTATTTGACTTCACCTCTTAAGAGTTGAAAGGCCAGATCAACACCTGATATGACAGCATGCGGAGCTTTGTGGACCTGTATCTTGGCAAAACTGGTAAAAAATTATAAAGGAGAAAAAATAGTCTCTGGAAATGTTCCTAAGCACATACAGCAAATTTCAAAACATCTATTTAACAAAATCTACTGAAATTTTGCAAAAAAAAAAAAGTGAGAGTGTGGGGTATTTGAACTAAGCCTAGGCCCAATTCTCTTTCCCAGCTCAGTGACACAGAAATTCCACTCCAGGTTGATGTGACACAAAACTCAAGGCTCCCAGCAGAAGGGCAGGGTCTCAGCATTTCTCATTCTGCCCTCAGCTCCTTGCCGAGGGAAAAAGTTGTGGCCAGTGCAGCCAAGGTGAAGTCTCCCCTCTTCTAGTCAGGCCACACTCACAGAATTAAAAAATCTAGTTTGAGTCTGACAACTCTGATCACCCTTGTCCCAGCTGGGTCCACTCTGGAAAAGAAGAGCTAAGATCTGAGGCTACTGATAAACAACTAAAGATTGGTTCTTCAGATTGGGACATCAATCAGAAAGAAATACACCAGTGTTCTTATTCCCAGATCGAAAGATTTTGCCTAGGAGGAGAAAGAGGCCATAAAATAGAGAACAGTAATGTGCGCATGTGTGTGTGTGTGTGCGTGTGTGTGTGTGTGTGTGTGTTACTAGGGATTGAACTCAGGGGCTTTCTACCACTGAGCAATACTGCCATCCCAGACCTCTTTAAGTTTTATTTTGAAACAGGGCCCCACTAGGTGGCTGAGAGTCTTGCTAAGTTGCTGAGGTTGTCTTCAAAACTGTGATCCTCCTGTCTCAGCCTCCCAGGTACTGGGATTAGAGGTATGTGCCACCACATCTGGCTACCTAATCTCTTTTCTTTCTAAAGTTAACTAATTTCATTGGCAACAGAGCATAGAGAATTTCAAGCCAAAGGGAATTTTAAAAAACTTGGAGGTTTTTGTGAACAGAAATTGGAAAGAGATTGGTAGATATATTGAAGAAATACATTGAAGTATAGGTTGACTAGTTTGGAGAAGAGAATCAAGGAAAAAGGAACCTAGGAAGAGCCCTCCTTGGTCTGAACAAATCTCAACCACTGACCTTTGGGAATAGTGCTTAGAGGGAGACTGCATTTTTTATTAGTCTGTACAGTAAATTATGCCTCAGTGCATTGCTGAAAACAATGGAAATATTAGCCAGTAATTAGTGGCAACTAATAGGTAGGTGTGATTAGGCAAAGAGAGTTAAAGAGAACCCTAAAAAAACTACTGCCACCCAAAGAGAATATGAACATACCACGGCTCCACTCTCCTGAGAAGCAACAACAGAAACAATGTGTGGATTGGGGTAGGAAGAATGGATTTAATTAAAATAATGGAGCTAAGCTCTAACCAAATAAACAAGACAATAACAATAACAAGTCCTCTGGTAGAGGGCTTAGAGGCAGGCACCATCTACAAATACAATGGGAAATTTCCAAGAAAAACACAACCAAGACACAAATAGAAACACACACACACACACACACACACACACACACACACACACAGGAAAATATGACCAATAAACTGGAAATAAAGTGGCCTCAGAAATTGCCTGTTTGAATGACCAGATATTTGATTTATTAGATTAAGATTTCAAAAAGTAGTCATTCATTATAAATAGGTTAGAAAATGAAAGGAAAACATAAAGTATCATGAGTATTCACATCAAAAAGAAATATCAATAAAACAAAAGTATAGAAAAGAATTCTAGACTTCAAAAGTATGACAACTAAAATGAAAAATTTACTAGAAGGGCTCAACTGATGACTTGACCTTTAAGAACAAAGGATTAACAAACCTGAAGATAGAAATTATGGAATCTGAAAACAGAGAGGAATAAGAGTGAATAAAAATAAAGTCTCAGAGAAATGTGAAACACCATTAAATGCAGCAATATACATTTTTTGGAGAACAAGAGAGAATTGGGGGCAGAGGGAAAGAAGGTGAAAAACATCTGAATAATAATGGCTGTATATTTTCCAAATTTTTTAAAAAAAATATTAACCTATACCTATAGGAACCTCAACAAACTCCAAATACAAAAAAATGCAGAGCCGGGCGTGGTGGCGCATGCTTGTAATCCCAGTACTTGGGAGGCTGAGACAGGAGGATCTGGGTTCGCTGCCAGCCTCAGCTACTTAGCGAGGCCCTCTGCAACTTAGTGAGACCCTGTTTCAAAATAAAGAATAAAAAAATAGGGCTGGGGGTGTAGCTCGGAGGTAGTGCTGGGTTCAATCACCAGTACTGAAAAAAAAAATGTTTAAGTGTAGCCAGGCATGGTGGCATATGCCTGTAATCCCAGTGTTTAGGAGGCTGAGACAAGAGGATTAGAGGTTTGAGGCAAGCCTCAGCTACTTAATGAGACCCTGTTTCAAAATAAAAAATTAAAATAAAACTGGAAATGTGACTTGGAGGTAGGATGCCCCTTGGTTCAGTCCCCAGTACCCCCTTTACACACAAAATATGACAATCAAGAAGACAATGTTATCAATGTTATCAATGGGATAGAATTAAGGGTCCAGTAATAAGCAAATGTGTATTGTCAATTGATTTTCAACAAGAGATGAAAAGCCACTGAACAGGAAGAGAAGTCTTTCCAACAAATGGTCCTGATACAACTAATAGTAAAAGCTAAAACTATAAATAGAAAAAAACTGGAGGTGAAATTTATGACCTTGGATTTCATAACAGAGTCTTAAATATGACACAGAAAGCATGCAAAAGAAAAAATAGATAATCTGGGCTTTGTTAAAATTAAAACTACTTGTAATTCAAGAGACACTATTAAAAAAATGAGAAGACTGTCCACAGAATGTGAGAAAATATTTGCACATCATATATTACATAAGGAACTTTGATCAAGAATATACAAAGTACTGCCGGGCGTGGTGGCGCACGCTTGTAATCCCAGTACTTTGGGAGGCGGAGACCGGAGGATCGGGGTTCGTGGCCAAACTCAGCGCGCATGCGCGCGCAATCGATCGATCGGATCGATCTATCTCTCTCTCTCTCCTCTCTCTCTCTCTCTCTCTCTGTCTCTCTTTCTCTCTCTCTACCTAGCGAGGCCCTCCGCAACTTCGTGAGACCCGGTTTCAAAAATAAAGCAT
>PVJS01015224.1:0-39200 GCA_004027185.1 Glis glis
TTTTTTATGTTCATTTATTGGTGCATTGTAATTATACATTTTGATATATGTCAGGGTATGAACATCATACATGCACACATTGCACATTTAGCCCTCCCTCCAATCCCACCCTATTCCCTCCCCCTTCCCTCCCTTTCATGCTCTGGATAGTGATTGAGTCTTATAGGTTTGTGTATGTACATCATGTGCTATAGTGTGTGTATCTATGTTTATAGCAGCACAATTCACAATTGCCAAACTTTGGAACCAGCCAAGGTGTCCATCAACAGATGAATGGATCACAAAACTATGGGATATGTACACAATGGAATTTTACACAGCCACAAAGAAGAACAAAATCATATCATTTGCAGGGAAATGGAGAGATCTAGAGAACATCATGCTAAGTGATATTAGTAAGTCACTAAAAGTAAACAATTTTAATTATTAGGTCAAGTAATAAATATCAATAGTATGATTTCTTAATTAAATATAAGATAACTGAAATAAATCCCAAACTGTATTTCTCTCTGGCACCTCATGTCATCCAATCTATAGGAAGGTTTGGGTTTTTGTTTAAATCAATTTAGCTAAACTTTGTAATCTTTATATGATATCTTATCTGAAATCTGAAAGAAAAAATTGGATAGTAATCCAGCTATTTCAAATATTTAAGTGTTTAGCTCTTACATACAATTTCCTACATTTACTAAAATTTCTCATTTTAAAATATTTGTCAGGGTCCCCCCCAAAAAAAAAATCAGTCAGAGAATGCGATGTGATGGAGTAGCTGTGACACTCCTTGTTGCTAATGAACCCCTCAGGCTATTGATTAATGCAATCAATTGAGTACCAGACCATTACATCTGATTAAGTACTCCCTGATTTTATTGACAATTTAACAACTTCAGCTTAATGCTGAGGAGGGAATCTAATAGCATTAAATCTCATATTTTTTTTCAGAAGCGAAAACTACATTTGGTATTCAGTCCACACTAGACAAAGGGTTATCTATGAAGACAGAAATACCGAAGCCTAGGCATGCGTATGATGAATAAAGGAATAGAGGCAAACACACAGCATCTTAGCCATTGAATTGAGGGCTCTTTCCCAGTAAGCTTCTTTGGTTTTCATTCAGAGAAAAATGTGGGAAGAACCAAATTATGTCCTATAAGATGTATCAAATTGTAGCTTTGTAATTTCTGTGTGTGTTTTCTGACTTCTGGATCTTGCCGAAAGAAAAGTAGGTTTTGAATGGATTATTTCACTGGTCTGTTGAAAACATTAAAAAAAGTTATTATGTGTTCTAGACTTTTGTCATTTTTTTTGTACCACCTATCATTTGAACAATTTCTCTTTTGATCTGAAAGGCCCCGGTCACTGTAATTAATCTAAATGGGAGCTGGTAGCCTCCCAACTTGAATGTTGTTGTTGAAACCACAGATGGTTCTATCAGTTGTGAGCCTATAATTACCGTACGTTAAGTAAAAAAATTGAGCTAGTTCGCTGTGTGTTGTAAATAGTTCAGACAGAACCATCATGGATCCTCTTGCTGCCTGTTTTAAAGCCTAGTTTTTGTGTTTTTTTTCATGGATTTCAGTGCTCAAGGGCATGCACGGGCTTCATATGAGCTATAGGGGCACAGCTGTATGCTATTTGAGATGGTTTTTCTTTCAAAATCATATGCTATAGCTCTCCTCTCTTGAAAAGGCCAGGGAAATTATGTAATTAGCTCAGAACATATTCCGACTAACAAAATCTCTTACATGGTTTGTCATTTCATCCTAATTTTGGAGACTTGGTTGTCGCAAAGACAGGCTTAATACTTATGAAAGAAGCATAGCTTACTTTTCTAATATTGGCATAAGGCACTTTAGGCCAATGGACATGTCCTTTCTCAGGCTTCTGCTCTGCATAAACAACAGCACAGCCCAACACTGGCTTCCTCTGGATTCTCCTATAATTAAAGAAATAATGACCAGTTCTATGTTCTCCCAGACATTTAGCCAATTACACTTGGTTGATGGTCTAGAACTACTGAGAAAAAAAAAGCTGTCTTATATGTAACTGGTAGGGTCACTCCTAAACGGAACACTTAGGCAGGCAGGCCCACATTTATATGTGGTTATGGTTACCCCACTTGCTGTTAATACTAGGATGACAAAATACATGGTGTAGCAGTTGCAAAATGTTTATAATAAGGCATTGTGGTGGTTGTAACATTAGCCAAAGGTGTAAAGTTAATAACTAGATCATTGCTTTTATGAGCATCTCTGGGTGTGGAGTACTCAGCGGAGAGGAATATCAGAACTCTCATTACTCATTTTAATCACTGTTCTTGCCAAGTAATGTAAACTGGGTTATTTTCTCACCAGGTTTTGTAGGAATCTTCTCTTGATCCCAAAGAGCTTATTTGTATAGAGTATAGTTATCTGGGCTGTAAAAATTTGCCAGGTTGCAAAGATCTAAAAGTACATCGTCATCTGTTTCTCCTCTCTTTCACTACCAGAGTCAATTTCCTGCCAAATTCTGTTTGTGTTTCTTATAACTTCCCCTTCTTTGGAATGCTGTTCCAACTGCTCTAGGCCAGAAATTCCTTGTCTTTTATCTAATGCAATAACCTCATAAACATTCTCTATTAGTTCAGTTTTTCTTTGGCTAATCTACCCGAGACCTTCCTTTCTTTCTTTCTTTCTTTCTTTCTTTCTTTCTTTCTTTCTTTCTTTCTTTCTTTCTTTCTTTCTTTTTCTCTCTCTCTCTCTTTCCTTCCTTCCTTCCTTCCTTCCTTCCTTCCTTCTTTCTTTCTCTCTCTCTCTTTTTCTCTCTCTCTCCCCTCCCTCTCTCCCTCCCTCCCTCCCTCCCTCCTTCCTTCCTTCCTTCTATCCTTCCTTCCTTCCTTCCTTCCTTCCTTCCTTCCTTTTCTCTTTCCTTTCCTTTCCTTTCCTTCTTTCCTTTCCTTTCCTTTCCTTTCCTTTCCTTTCCTTTTCTTTTCTTTTCTTTTCTTTTCTTTTCTTTTCTTTTCTTTTCTTTTCTTTTCTTTGGTATAGCTGAATCATATGGTGGATCCATTCCCAGTCTTCTGAGGAATCTCCACACTGATCTCTATAGTGGCTATACTAATTTGCAATCCCATCAACAGTGTGTAAGAATTCCTATTTCCCCACATCCTGGAAGCATTTTATTATTTATATTCTTGATCATCGCCATCCCAATTGGAGTTAGATGGAATCTCAGTGTAGTTTTTATTTGCATTTCCCTTATTGCTAATGATGTTGGACTCTTAAAATGTATTTATTGACCATTTGTTTTCTTCTTTTGAGAAATGTCTATTCAGTTGCCCATTTTTTGACTGTTTTTTGTGTTAAGTTTAAAAAAATTCTTTGTATATTCTAGCTATTAGTTTTAAAGTTCTTTTTATATTCTAGAAATTATTTTTACATGAAGACTTGGTGAATCCTTTGTATATAAGATTCAAAGTGAATATTATAATGAAAGAGATGGAAGTAATTACTCTTCTGAATTCTTGTGTTCCATTTGCTCATCTGTAAAGCTATTAGCAGAATACTCTGCAGGACACTGCCTGGTATACAAGGAGAATCTATAGACTCCATCAAGAAGTGGAGGCTGTGTTTACCAGACACTCACCTGATGGGAAAGTACCATGTGAGAAGGCGGGGGAGTGAGAAAACCCCAGAGTCTTCTTGTCTGCTAAATTCAACAGATATTGATTAGGAACCTCTTGCAATCTAGGACTTCTATTATTGCACTGTGAGTTCGGTAAAGCTAAGGGCATACGCAGTATATCACATTAGAACTGAGGATGTGTATTTCACTGTCCCAATGGTAGCGAGTATTAAATAATAAAGACATGTAGTCGCACTTGCAGTTTAGAAAAAGTCATAGTAGCTGTGTGCAGGGTTTGTTAGTATTAGAAAGGCCAAATACATTTCACTAAAAATGAAAAGATGATGATATATAAATGGAGCATGGGCTGAAGGGATGTTATAGATTACAGAAATATGCTGAAGATGTAGAATCAGGGCTGACAACTGCCTGGATGCTGTGTCTGATGGATGTGTTGTTGTGAAGCATAACTGTCTGGTTTGGGGCTTGGTGGTGGGGGTAGCACCAATCACTGAGAGTTGAAACACAGGTAGGAAGAAGAGAAGATTTAAGGATAAATAAAATGTTTTTTATGTTTTATGATGTACCCATTCATTTGTATAAGAAATACAAATTGTATCTGACATAGTGTAGGAAAAGAAACATGGGATTTATGGTTTCTGAGTGGCATTCATAAAAATTTTTCTTTTTAGCAAGCTGGATTAATGTGCTGGGAATCACAGGTAGTTAGGGCCCAGAGAAGAGGTACCACAGAGGGATGGAGAGAATGAGCGAGAAGTGCTAAAGATGGAATGGAGGCAAGTGCAAAAATTAAAAGAATGAACAGAGGGAAGATTGTGAGGGCCAATAAAATAAATTTTTGTTTTAGAGAAGTAGGATTGGAACTAGAAAAGTTTGTTCTCAGGAAACTAGAAATTGCATGTTCTAAAAAATGCATAGGATGTGGGGAAATTCGGACTCTTCTACACTGTTGGTGGGACTGCAAACTAGTTCAACCCCTAGGGAGATCAGTGTGGAGATTCCTCCGAAAACTGGGAATGGATCCACCATATGATCCGGCTATATCACTACTGGGTATCATACCAAAGGGATTGAAACCAGAAAACTACAGTAATATATGCATACCCATGTTCATAGCAGCACAATTCACAGTGACCAAATTATGGAACCAACCTAGGTGTCCATCAACAGATGAGTAGATTACAAAATTGTGGGAAATACACACAATGGAATTCTACTCAGCAATAATGAAGAACAAAATAACATCATTTGCAAGAAAATGGAAGGATCTTGAGAACATTATGTTACGCGAGATCAGTCAATCACAAAAAAAGAAGGGACATATGTTTTCATTAATATGTGCAACCTAGGGAGTAGTGGGGACACACAAGGGACTCTGGTTGATAATGAAGAACCCTCAGTGGGGCAAGGGAAGTGGTACAAGGGAAGGGGAAGGGCAAGAAAGAAGTGAATCAGTGGAATTACTATCATAAACAATATGTACATATGAAAATATACCAACATCATTCTCAGTACTTCATACCGGTGGGGGGATGTGGGAGGGACACTAAGAGCTGTGTGCATGTATATTAACATCAAATAGATATTCATTGTGATGTAAGACTCCAATGCACCAATAAAAGCACGTTACAAAATAAAAAATGCATAGTTTGCTATGCTAGAAAACAGGCAAATAAGAGAGGGACTGAAAATTGGGCCATGGCTCTGCATTAGTGTGGTCACCAGTGGATGGTAAGGGTGGAGCAGAGTCATGAAGAAGTGGAGCCTGAGAAGATGGATAAAGAAGTGCAACCGGATTACAAATAGTTTGCATGTAGGGTCAAGGTACATTTCCTGAGATATACATTTAAACCTAGGAAACTGGGATACATTTTTAAAGACATATTAGCCAACACATTTTATACTCTATGTGCTTAATTCAATAAGAATTTACTAGTTGTCTGATGACCACAGAAAAGCAAGCAAACAAGTTAATGCAAACTTAGATTCTTGTAAGAAAACTACTTGAGGTAATGATACTGGAAGATGCATTTATCATAAATCCTGGAGTCTGGAAAGATTTACATTTAAGAAGATTATTTGGGGGAAGGAAATGAAACAAAACTGAGGAAGGTTTGAATAAAAGGCATGCCTTTATTGTGGAGGTTGTAGATTTATGACATTTTATTACATAACATTCAAAACTTGAACTGCTGGAAAAGTTATTGTTTTTTGTCCCTATATCTAATGTTACATAGCTTTTTGTCACAGAAATAACGAGGTACTCTGCACCTCTCCCTCAAAACCAGAATAACATGATGTTGCTACAAGAAAATATCACCTTGAGTTTAAAGAAAGATTGGCAGCACATGCAAGGGCTAATTAAGGTGGTCTATTAAGAAGTGTTCCTGCTTCAACCACAGTTCTGGAGGTCAAAGAGGGGAAAAAGAGCAAATAGAACCCCAACCAAACCAAAACAACAACAAAAACAGCCTGTCCTTGTGGCAAATTCCTGTAATCTTAGCTGCTCTGGAGGCTGAGGCAGGAGGATCACAAATTTGAGGCCAGTTTGGGCAAATTAGTGAGACCGTATCCCTAAGTAAAAAATAAAAAGGAGCTGTGGATTTAGCTCAGGGGGAGAGGATCACTAGGTTGAATCTCCAGTACCCCTCTCCACTAAAGATTCAATTTATATAAAAAAAGGAGTCACACGTGTTGCTTATTTAGAAGATGTAACAAATATAAGCTTCAGAAAAAATAAAACCCTCAGAGATTAATTATTTTATATATCTTTCTCTTGTTTTCGGAAACAAGATTCTGTGATCATTGAAGCTCATAGAGCAATGGAACATGGCATCTTTATAATAGTGTGGTACTTGTAATACCTTGATTTGTGAAAATCTCTTTGTATTCTAGATGAGTATTGAAGGAAACATTGATTACCATAGAAATCTCCTTTTATAAGAAATGATTTCGGTTCATTAAAATTAGACATTTCTAAACCTAACCTTATTTGACATGTAATGATTAAAATTCCAGGATCTGGTAAGGAAACTCTGGATTTTGAAGTTTCAACGTACTCTCTGTCATTGGATGAGTCATTTCAGGAAATTTACTTTCCTTATTACACGGGTGCTTCTAAATGTAAAATATAAGAAATAATAGTGTCCATTTTATAAGAATATTATAAGGGTTAAATGTTGCTTTTTGCTTAGGCCTTGTTATGTTGTAAGAGCTAATCATCAAAATGTCATTAAAATCATTTGATAGCTGAAGAGTTTTTTGATATTACCTTTATTTATTTTCCTACCTTTATTGGTGCATTGTAGTCTCACATCATAATGTAGTTATAGTGATAGTGACATACATGCACACAGCACTTGGTGGGCTTTCCCTTGGCTCCCTTCCCAAAACCCCCTTCCCCATACAAGATATTGAGATTGACATTGGTATTCTCACATATGTACATAATGTTAATGGAAGTAATTCCTTCATTAATTCTCTCTCCCCCATAACTATTCACAATTACATATAGAACTATTTCCAAATAGGGTGCTTACTTAAGGACACAAATTGTTCACCCCTTAGTTACTGAACACTAAATATCATATTATATCAGATTGCTTGTATTGCATTGTAAATAATGAATTATTATGTAAAGTAGGGTTTAATAAGGCCATTAAATGTAGGAGCTTATCTTTCAATGGTTTGACCCTTTTTATTTTATGCTTCTTCATAAACTGACATATTAATTATTTCCAGTTGCCACTTAGGTATTGGACAGGTCAATTATGGAAATCTTAGTGAGATTATTGAATATTAAGTAAAGTGGTGGGAATGATTAGTTTGGGAGTGAGTGGGTAGAAAAGAAACAAGAAAGTGACTAAAGTATACTGTTTTAAGAAACTTCATGGTCAAGAGAAGGAGAGGGATTCATGGTCCTTGGTAATGGAGGATAAAGGAGAACTTCTAAAAATAATACCTGGTAAAAGACTAAAGTATATTTTTAGCCAGGCGTGGTGGTGCACACCTGGGAGGTTGAGACAGGTGGATCACAGGTTCAAGGCCAGCCACAGCAACCTAGAGAGACCGTTTCTAAATAAAACATAAAAAGGGCTGGGGTTGCAGCTCGGAGGTAGAATAACCCTGGGTTCACTCCCTAGTACCACACAAAATAAATACATAAATAAACAAAACATATATTTTCAACTTTGTAAATTCTCAGGACTGTGTATGGGTATTAATTATCTAGTGCTGTGTGTTATGGCTTGGATATCGAATATCCTCTGGAATAGCTGATGTATTGACAATGCAGTGTTCTGAGGTGAAATAATTGAATAATGATGGTTCTAATATCATCAGTGGATAAATCCATTGATAGATCAATAATTTGAATGGATTCATTGGGTGGCAATTTAGGCAGGTGGGTCATGGCTAGAGGAGGCAGGTCATTTGGGGTGGGGTCTTGGGGACTGCATATGTCCATGGGGCCCCCTCTCCCTCTCTCTGATCCCAGCTTCCACAATGTGACAGCAGTGTTGCTCTATGCTCTTTGCTGCCTCCACCCCCATTTATGCTTTGAAACCAGCTCTATGGACTGACACCTCTAAAGCCACAAGCCACAATAAACCTTTCCTCCTCTAAGTTGTTCCTGCCAGGTGCTTTTGGTTACCGTGATGGGAAAGCTGACTAAAACACTGTGTAACAAGTTGTCCTAAACTTAGCTACTTAAAACCACATTCATTTATTCTCTCACAGTAGGTCATTAGTTTTGAACACTTTAACTGGGTGCTCTAATCAAATCTCTCACAATCACAAGACTCAAATCAAGTAGTTAGCCAAGGTGATTTTTCACCCTGGGCTGAATTAGAAGGATCCACTTCAAGTTTCCTCAGGTTTGGGCAGAACTCATTTCCTAAGTTTTGTAGAATTCATCTGGTTGACCAAGACCAACGATGAGGGTAGAGGTGGGTAGTGTGGCATGAGAGAGCAAGAGCAAATATTGCTTTGAGTTCCTTCCTGATTAGGTCAGGCACACCTAAAATAATGTACTTTTTGATTAAGTCAACTGCTCAGGGGAACTTAACATTGGTAAATTCTCTTTCCTTTGGCCATGGGAGTACTCTCCCGTCAACCACACCATATTCCATTTGTCAAAAGGGTGTTACAGGTCCTGCCCATATTGAAGGTGAGGAGATTGCATGAAAGCAAGGATACTAGTGGGTGGGGATCATGAGGGCCATCCCAGAATGCTATGGACCACAGAATAGCATCTTACAGTGTGTGTGCTTAATAGGAGTTTGTTACTACAACTACTGGCAAAATTAATTAAAGCTGTTGATGATACAAAACTATTTGAGAAAGAATAAATGTGATAGAGAAAATGCTTGGCTTCAGGAAGAATGTTAAGGAGGATGGTCATGTTTTGATGGACACAAATTGTCAATGTTTATCTATCATAGTTGAGTAGTGAAGACTTACAGTTTAAATAATGCTATGTGTGTATATATATATATATATATATATATATATATATACAAAATTATCAATACCAATCTCACCAACGTGTATGGGAAAGGGAAGGGAGTGGAATGGGATCCAGAGGAAAATATACCAAGTGCTGCATGCATGCCTATCACATGAAACCTCATTATGATGCATAATTGCCATGCACCAATAAAAGTATATTTTAAAAAAGAAATGACTGAGAACTTGAGACTTTGTGTTTAGTACAAGTTTTGAGGTTTTACAAATTAAATGAATTTTTAGCTGATACAAAAACACATGAATTAATGCCATTAATGGGCACTGTGGTATTTGATACATGAATACATTGTGAAATGTTTAAATCAGGTTAAACATAACTATTTCCTCAAACATTTATCATTTCTTTATGACAAAAAATTTCAAAATCCTTTCTTCTAGCTTTTTGAAATATACAGTACATTAAGCATAAGTATGTTGATCTTTGATATTTCCTTTACTATAAAGAATAAAACCCCCAAGCTCCTGGGGTGTGTTCCCTCTTTTCTGTCTCTATTCTGCTATGATTTAAATGTCATAAAAGGACGGAAGTGATAATGATATTCTGTATCTCAGACAAGATATGCGCATATTGTGAACGAGTCACAGCGATCTGCTTGGAAAAAGCATAATTAGGTCCATAAAGATGAAAATAATGAAAAAGCTAGATATGGGACATACAAGGAAAGAAGCCAGTGTTAAATGATCAGAATATTAACATTTGAAAATGGAGGAATGATTGATTGCCTTTACTTGTAACAAAATTAAACTTTTTCTTAATAGTGTTTTAAATAATAGGACTTGGATCAGGAAACATTGCCTGTGATGTTTTGTCTTTGAAGACATTAGAGAAATGAATTTTATTTTCTTTGTCCAATTCGAGAGACTATAATCAGAATGAATGAATGGGAGATTCAGTGGGTCTTACTTCTCAACATAAGAAATTCCTCTATTGATTAGTTCTGCCTGAAAAGCAGATAGGTAGTCTGGGGTGCTCTGTCTCTGAAGGCACTGGGGCAAGGTGAGAATCTTCATCTGTAGATGGATTCCAGCACCTGGAGGGAGGAGAAGATCTAACTGGCCTCCCAAGGCTCTTCATCTCTGGGATTCTATGAGCAAAGGGTGGCTTAGAAACACAGATGCTTGAGAAGAATGATAATGCTGGATACGGAAGCAGAAAAAATGTGATTTTGCACAGATTTCTGTAATGGAGGGAGAGATCAAATAGTGTTAGTTTTAGAGACCTGATCACGTTTGTAGAGAGACTTCACCTAGCATCAAATAAATTAAGGTTCCAAAGTCAGGAGCTGCTGGGCCCTCTACCCGGTGCCATGAAAGGGCCTGGTGGACTGGCAGAAGCCTGCTCTAGAGTACCGGGCCTCTCCCACGTGGCAGTAATTCAGCATATTAATGGCAAAGATGGCGCTGGCGAATTCCTCAGAGGGAGGTTCCGCTGAAAGCCCCACCTAGCCTCAGGAGGGCTATGATAGGTAGTTACCTCCTTCCGTACTCACAGACGACAGGCGCCTCTACCTATGATAGATCACAGGAGGGCGTGGTGCCACACCCTACTAATTGCGAATTTCCTGTATTGCCTCTACTATAAAAGAGAGATGTGGCTTTCTAATAAACGAGATCATGCAAGACATGGCTCCCGGTCCGTGGTGCGTGTTTTCGGTGGGACCGACGTCATGTGCCCCCCGTCAGCTTACGTGCCACTTTTGGGCGGGGCCTGAGAGGCTGGTACCCCGACAAGGAGCAGATAACATGTAAATGTGTGTCTATGTGCACATATGTATTGATGCTTTGAGGAAACATGAAAATTTGCCTTCTACGGGCCAATCTCTGTTTTAGATTCTGTTCTACTAACAGCCATTTATCAAACATTTATGAAATATGATGTTTTGGGCTTCAGTTGGTGATGTGAATTTAATGGTATAAAATTAAGTTCTAGACGCCAAGGAATTCACACTCCGATGTATGGGAGAGATAACAAGGTCATACCTTCTATTTTATATTAAAAATAAAACTTATTAAGCAACATTTACTATCAGTCAGGTGCTCTTCTTCTAAGTGATAGACAGTTATTAACTCAAATCCTCTTCATAGCCTTAAGGGGTAGGTACAATGATCATATTCATTTTAAGACAAGGAAACAAATGCACAGAAAAGTTAAGTGAATTGCATAAGAATTTAGAGATAGTAAGGGGCATGATCAGAATTCGAAGCCAGAATCCATGTTTTCAAGGGCCACACTGAGATGCTCCTCTTGCAGTGGTGTGCTGGCTTACAGGGGTCTGTGAGGGCTAATTTTCTGCATCTCCCTCTGCCCAACTCCACGATCAGTTATATCATGTTAGTAGTTTGCAATTGGATAAACTGGTAACTTGTATTTATGTATTTATTTTCCAGTGAGCCAATTTACTGGCACTCTGCTGGCAGCTCATGATACGATGAGGAGATGATTGCTCCATAGTTGTGCATAGGCATTTTGGAAAAAAAACAAATCCAAAGAAAAACATCCAAATCAGACATGATGGAAATGGTCAGGAGACTCACATTGATCCTGAAAGGATGAGGGGGGTAGACTGTGAGATGACTGGAGACAGTACCTCGTAGGACAAAGAAAGGAGAAGGAACCAATAAGGTACCAGCTTATAGACAGAAGTCTGGTCTTTACGGGAAGAGTGAGATTAGAAGAGGCAGAACAGAGTCTGGCGTAACTTGGAAGGCTTGGCTAAAGATGCCAGGTTAGTTCATTCACGGCCTTCAGTGGAATCTGCGATGCCAGCTGAGTTCTGGGAATAGAGAAAGACCAAGAGAGGCAAGAGTGTTGCATCGGCGTCATGAAAGTAACTTGGAGAGGAGCCCGGTATTGACAGCATTTCCACCACGGGCTCTAATGCACTGGGGACCCTTCCTGTTCAATGCTAGAGTCTTTGGGGGCATTTCTCTAATAGAACTATTTCTCAATGGAGAGACTTTTAGAAAAACATTCTTCCATCTCATTTGTATTCTTTCCGTAAAAAATGGGATTAACATAACTGTGCTGTCTCTCACAGTATTTTTACTGGAATTAAATAATTTAAAGGATTGTGAATGGCACTGTTTAATTTATTAAGAATATACAGATTTTTTATTGTTGTTGTGGGAAGATATTTTTCCTTCATATGAGAGAATGACTCAGTAGATTCTGGACAGCACTGATGGCATTATTTGAGGAATTTCCACAAGGAAGCAAGTGTACTTAGTATCATAGAGTACTTTCTCTCATATACGCTATGTATAATAATGTTTCTAGGTCAGAAGAATTTAACAGGCAACACCTATTCATGCCAGAGTTAATGAACTACCAACTATGCCATGATGTAAAGTCTAGTGATATAGTTTAGTGCTTATTTTTGCTAACAATAATAATACATGGTTACATAAAAGGCTCCAGGTAACATGTAGTAAAACTTACAAGAATTTGTTTACTATCTGAGTGTTTGGTCATATTTGTTTTACTTTTTTATAAAAATGATATATATTTACAATAGAATAGCCAGAATTTAAGATGGGCTGATTTTAGAACACATTTAGAAATATGCTTGATAATATATTGCAGCAAGACCAGTAGAGTTGTAACCAGAAAATATAGATTTTGACCGGTTGTATTTTGCAGGGAGTTATGTAATTTGAAGGGGTAATTGGGAGGTAAGAAATTAAGATTTCATAAGAAGATGGAGGTTTATGCTGTGAAGTACTTCGTGCAGTTACCAGTCAGTGGAGACCATCCTTGGTGACTTAGGAGAGTAGCCTTAGGGGTACAGAGGGGGTAGAATACAAATCACACTGAACTGAGATATTAGTGGGTAAGTGGAAGACAGCACACTGGACACAGCCCACTCATTGAGGAAGTTTGGATGTGAAGGGAAGTAATGAGGTTGAGAGAGTACAAAATCGGATGCAGGGTGGAGGACCAATTCCTACATGTGGGAGCTTGAGGGCCTGGGAATCAGTGCTCTTGTTACTTATATCCTCCCAATCTTTGGATTTTTGTCTAGGGACAATGGATCATTTGCAGAATCCAGTGTAAACTGCAAACATGGTACCTCATTTAAAAAGCACAAAATTATCACTGCCAATCTCAACACTGTGTACATAGAAGGGGAGGAAATGGGGTGGGAACCAGAGGCAAGTCCACCAAGTGCTGTGTACATGTATGTCTCTATCACTTTGAACTTAATTATGATGTAAGATTATAGTGCACCAATAAAAGAATATTAAGATAAAGTATAGCACAAAAAAGAAATCATAATATAAAAATAAAAAGCAAGGGAAACCTCTTCCTTTATTCTGCGTTCTCTCTTGGTATGCCACTGTACTTTTTGTTTGCTATTGAATGCCCTGTGCTTGTGGGCACAGAAATAGCCCTTCAGTAAAGTCTAGATCCTCACAGGTGCTACATGTCCACCCTTCCCATGCCTGTGCCCAGGATCCTGTGGAGTGTAAAATGTAGCAGCAGTCACTAGGTCAGGGAGTGGGAAAACAAGGGCCTATTCTGGGGAGGTGGGCTGGTGGTGGGATGTAGGACAGAGAGCCCCAAGCCTTCCAACACATGTTCTACTGCTCCAGAGGACTTCACTTGCAAACCACAAATTCAAAGATAAAAATAGTGACCGCAGAGCATTAAGCACCAAGCACAGGGCCCCTTTGGGCCCCTTTCTGAGAACTGGCCCCTGTGCATCTGTGCAGGTCCCACAGCTGTATGATTGGCCCTGACTGAGCCTCATGTTTGAAACACTGTCAATACATGATGGGTAAATTGAATTCATTAGTTTAGTGACTATCTCGCAAAGAATCAAATTGAAATTTTTCAAGTAAATGTCATCACACTAAACTTTTTTGCAGAGAAGGCAGGGAAGAATTTGCTATGTGGAAGGATTCATGGAATTTTAATGCACTGAATGCGTACTAGGGAGAATATTAGGAGGGAAGAACGGGCACTGTTAATAATGAGGGAACTCTCAGCCTCAGGATGGCTTCTATTTTATGGTTTAATTTTATATGATCATGATTGAAGTTAATATACTTCGACATAGGATTAAGCCCAGAATTAAAACACTTATAAAAAGCCATATTCATTCTCCCTTACTCTTGTGTTTATCCAGCTCTTCTTTCAGGGAAGAGGAATAGTGGGCAGTTCTGACCCCGAGGGACAAAACCTGGAGCAGCCTGGGTGGTAGAGCAGGTGAGCAGGGTGCGTTGTTTATGAAGGGATGTTTGGAACTCCATCTAAGGCAGCGTTAAAAATCACCAGTTGCCTTTGGCTTATACAAACCTACGAAGGGCAAAATAAAATATGAGAGTGATCTATTAGTATAAAAAAGCAAATCATGGATGTTCACATTTTATGAAATGCTAATATTGGCATTTCAATGCTTTAATGAAAGTCGATTTATTACATTCTGCCTTTCATGATGGAATCAGACATGAAGAAAATGGAATTTGAAGTTTCATGACTAAGTTAAACTGTCATTATATGGCTATATGAATCTGGCCAAGTCACTTAAAAGAAAACCCTTAGTATTGTTTTCTGTAAAATGAGAATAGTAAATACTAGTCTCACCTAACAGGCATTTAAATGAAGATATATTTATGTATACACATTAGCACACACATACAACTTCAAGGCCACTGAATTTAATTAGCGGACAAAACATTTTAATTTATGTAGGACCATGAGTCATATGAAAAATATTTTTTTTTAGTAGAATAGGGGTGATGAATAAGAAGCCAGTTTTGTGCTAGGGCCATTATTAACTAGAGATAAACCTTGGGTGACAGCAAATTAAAAAGAGACTTCCTAAAATGAGCCTAGTAAAATGAGCTCATTTGAAGGAAATTGCTACGTGTCTGAGCTGGGAGACTAAGCATATCCCCACCCATTCCTGATTGCACATTGCAAGCCTGAGATTGTGGGTAACATTCTGACCCACAGATGGTCTCCCTTGCAACTCTTTCACACTTTCACCTCCCAGCACCATGAGTTGCTACTTCTATGGAGATTCCTGTGGCGGCTGTGGATACAGCTTTGACTGCCCCATGAGTCCAGCCAATGGCTCTGGCTATGGTTGTCATGGCTGCAAGAGATACTAATCTTGCTCTTAGAAAATTATTATTAGAGCATCATTTGCTGCTGAAGTAATAAGAGGAAGTCTGCCCCAATGGAGTCGACATCGGCAGCTGTGACTCTGTTTAAGTCTCTTTGACACTTGTGTTTGCAATAGATGGGCTTTGATGTTAATGGAAGAAAGAAGATCATATTCCAATTGTTTTCTGAAATTTAACCCTTACATCTCATGATTCTTTGATGAGATGAAAGGTGTGGCATTGGCCATGAGCATGTATACTCTGTATTGGGACAAATCAATCCCTAATTTATCAAGTCTGTGTCCCTAAATTCTGTTTTAAATCATCAATGACTACAGGTTTTGTATTTTCTGTGTTTTACCTATTTATTTTTTTTGGTATGTGTTTTTTTTTTCTTTTCTGGTATGTGGTTTTGGTATGTGGTTTCTATCTGGTATGTGGTTTTTGTTTCCTGGTTTTCTGGTATGTGGTTTTGGTATGTGGTCTTTAGCCCTTGGCTTTTAGTTCTAAAATAATTTTTTATAATTTCTGATTGATACAATAGTTTGGTTTTTTTCTTTTTGTGGTGCTGGGGATTGAACTCTACCTCCGAGCTACAACCCTTGCCCTAATTTTTTAATTTCTATTTTGAAACAGGGTCTCACTAGGTTGATGAGAGTCTCACTACTTGCTGAGGTTGTCCTTGAATCTGCAAACCTCCTGTCTCAGCCTCCCAAGTACTGGGATTACAAGCATGTGCCACCATGCCCAGCTCAATACAATAGTATGAAAGCTATAGTGTTTTAGATTTCTGTTGTTGTTGTCATCTTTGTTTTTTTTTGTGGTACTAGGGATTGAACACAGGCACATTCTACTTCTGAGCTACCCCCCCAGATGTATTTTATTTTTGATTTTGAAACCGGGTCTTGCTAAATTGCTGAGGCTGGTCTAAAACCTGAGATGCTCCTCTCTCAGCCTCCTAAGTACTGTGATGACAGACATAGGCCACCACGCCCAGCTGGTAATATTTTTCTTGGAGAGTGGATTAGAAGAGGAAAAGATAAGACAGGTGTGGTGGTGCACACTTGTAATCCCAGGACTTGGGAGGCCGAGACCAGAGGATCGCAGGATCGCGGCCAGCCTCAGCTACTTAGTGAGGCCTCCGGAACTTAGTGAGACCCTGTTTCGAAATAAAAATAAAAAATAGGGCTGGGGGTGTAGCTCAGAGGTGGAATGCCCCTGGGTTCAATCCCCAGTACTGCAAAAAAAAAAAAAGGAAGAGGAAAAGATATAAGTTTAGAAAAAATTCAGGAAAGAGGTGATGTGGATATAAATTGAGCAGTGATATGACACACCCTTGACCCAGCCTGGAGCTCGAATCTCTGGGCACGATAAGGGAGGAAAATAGAAGGGGGATACAAGGAAGAGAAACTTGGTGGAAATACATCTTTACAATATCTAACCTTATGAGGAAAGAAGTGGCATGGGCTATGAAAACATATGTAAAGGTGTGTGATGTGGCAAGAGGGTTGAATTTTCTTTGTGTGCCCTAAAGACCAAAGAGTCAGATTTTCACACTGCAAAGTGTCTTAGAAAAATAGTAGGAATATCAAGACTGGTGTGAAATCTCAATAATTATTTCTTTGAGTTGTGTAATTTAGAAGCTAAGACAGGAAAAGCTCATACTGTAGTATAATTTGTGGTCTATCTATCATCTATCATCTCCCCATTTTCCTCCCTATCTCTTCCCCTCCCTTGCTTTTTCTTTTTTCTTTCTTCCTTTCTTTCTTTCCTTTCTTCTCTCTCCCTTTTTTCTTCTACCTCCTCACCTACCTACTTAACTATCATCTATCCATCTAAATAGGTCTGGTCCTCAGTGAATCTATAATTTTATAGTAGTTATATAATGTGATTAAGAAGAGAATGAAGTAATTGTTATCATAGGGATAGGTATAAGATCTAGGAAACACAGAAAAATTATTTAGTGATGTAAGAGTTAAGAAAGAGTTGCAAGAAGAGGGGCACTTGTACGGAAGGCTGAAGTGCAGATAGGAATGAGCAGTCACATAGGAGCGTAAGACAGTACGCATCTTCTTATGCATTTATGACGATGACTAGGAAGTCCAAGCCTCTCTTCCTCTAAGAGGAGCATCCAGAGAACACATGCCTTTTCAGTGAGCAGAAGAGGGACAGGCCAGGAGGAGCATGTGCTCGATGATGTTCAGCAGCTGTTTGCCTTTGGACTAGGAGTTTAATCACTCTGAGCCATGGCTTCTTTCTTCAAACACTATTTCACAAGTACCTGCCCTATTCATTTCATCAGATTGTGAGAATGAATTGAGATAAGGTGTGTGAAGGCACTCACAAACTACAATACAGATGGTTTGTTCAGAGGGAAATTTTTCTTTTCTATTTTCTTTTGCTGTGATGAGGATCGACCTCAGGGACTCAAACATCCTAGGCAAGTGTTCTACCACTGAGCTACATCTCCAGCCCTTTTGTGTTCCGACAGAGTCTCACTAAGTAATGAAGGCTGGCCTTGAATTTGTGATCCTTCTGCCTCAGCCTCCCAAGGAACTGGGATTACAAGTATGCACACAGCACTCACCTCATTTTTCAATGATAGTTTAGACTTGAAGATTTTTGGAATTGGAAGCTACAAAGAAATCCATACTATACTATAAGGGGGATTTATGTACATTTTGAATCATGGGAGTCTCTAGAACATATTTCACATGGATATTGAGGATTTACTATTTAATAAATCCTTTATCTTGACTAAAATCTTTTACTGTAAGGTAGTATTTAATGAGGCTGTCAAAACATCATGGTTCTAAAAATAAAATCTGTTTTCTAAACTATGGGTGGTCTTTAACTCTTTTGGAATTTCAGAAAACATCACATGATATTTTCCCATGATAGATATCTAAACATGTTCCCAAGTGATATGCTTTATGAATACAACATAGTCATCCTGTAATTGCTGAATTTGAAAATACACATGGTGTCATGCTCAATGAAATGTGTTTGACACTGTATTTTTAGTAAAAAATTATGATACAAAATGACTCACTAAAAGTGTACAAAAGCCACTAGGAGGGTAATTTATTTTCTGAAAGGTTTTGCTTCGTTATCATAAAAAAGTTTTTAATTAGAGTATATATATGTGTATACCATAAACAATATACTTTAAACTACAAAGTTTACATTAAATTTTGATAAAATCAGCATTTTAGTACAAATAAAGATGGATGTTTGAAAAACTATTATAGATGAGAATTCAAAACTGTGGTATGAGAAAAATGGAATCAAGGGAATATTTACACTTTCTTCTCCAAAGCACTGAATAGGCAGGAAACATGAAAAATGTTGACATAAAAATGCTTAAATTCCATTTTAGAAAGAATAAGCTGGTGTTCATAAAATATAAGCATCTATCCAAATGTCTTATAAGTGGCACACTGGCATTGAAACACATGTCTTAATCATCTGTATTATATCTATTTTTATTAGAGAAATATTAAGTGCAAGTTATGTGCTAGATATATATTCAGACCTGATTATACAAGGATACATAGAGTAGAAACAATATTTGCCTTTATGGACTAGTACACAGAGATCTGTACGGAAAAGTATTAGACCTTTTCTATAATTTAGGGGTATTGTGTTCTAGAAGTGGGTGTTGGCGGTGGTATTGGAAAACAAAAGGTCTATTCCAGGGAATTTGTGAAGTAGAATTAATGGTTTAGAAATTCAAGGATGATAGGAAAGAAAAGAAACCAAAGGAAAAGGAAAATTGGAGTGAGGATTTATTTATTTTTTATGCTTATTGTTAGGGATGAATCACAGCAGAGTGATCAGATAAGACTAGTAACCCATATCAGAAAAATATAGGTAGGAGGATTTTCAACGGAAGGTAAATGTCTTATAATTAAGGTTATAAAAAGATGAAATCAGCAGCTTTGTAAAAATCCCATAAAAGGTGTTCTACAAAGCTCCACTCACTGCTTCATCTTCTGGATTCTAGTATCTGGTAGAAGGAGTGATCTTCCTGAGTTTATATTCTCTTCCTAGTTGGATTTCATGTCCATTATAGTAAAAAAATAACTAAAAGGTTGGAGTCTGCCTGATTCTGAAAATGATGATTTAAACAAAATCCAGGCAAGTATAGTCAATAAAAATAAATAAATAAATAAATAAATAAATAAATAAATAAGAAAGAAACAGAAAAATCCCACCAATTTTTATTTCTACTTCACTCTGCGTGGGTGCGCGTGCGCGAGCATGTGTGTGTGTGTGTGGTATTGGGGATGGAACCCAGGGGCATTCTACTTATGAGCTACACCCTTAGCTATATTTTATTTATTTTTTACATTTTGAAACAGGGCCTTGCTAAGTTGCTGCTGAGGCTGGTCTTGAACCTGAGGTCCTTCTGTCTCAGTCTCCCAAGTACTGGGTTTACAGGCATTCGCCACCATACCCATCTTGTTTTATTTTTTCTACTTGCATGTTTGGTGATAGAAAGGCAGGATGTTGTGTATAAAGTGATAAGAAAGGGTATGCTTGGATTAGACAACTATAAATACAGCTATTTATAGAATCATAACTATAAATCAGGATTTCTAGGCCTTAGCACTATTGACATTTTGGACCAGATGTTTCTTTGTGGTTGGGGGCTGTTCTGTTCCTTGTAGGGTTATCAGCATCCTTGACATGTCCAGTAGCATTCCTTACACCCAAGTCATGACAGTTGAACATTTCCATAGATATCACAATGTCTATAAGACAGCAAAATCCATAATTGAGAATCATTGATATGGCTGTGATAATGGCTCCATTATTTCTGTTCTTCTTGATTATGGACAAAGATAAGCCCCAAGGAAGAAGCAGTATAAAGATTGGGTGGCCCCTGAGAAGAGCACCGCATATCCTCCTTTGGGGGAGCCACTTAATTTATGCAGATGCTACATCCTGGGGCAACAACCATCTGTCTTTGCAAACTACCAGCTCCCAAGTCAGAGCCTTTCCTATGGCATCAGCTCGATTACTGTTCATGAAATCTCACTAACTTGTTCAAAGGGACACCTAGCAAACAAAGCAATCAACGAAATAGGTAAGTACATTTTAAAACTATATGGGGTGATGAGGACAAAATCAATGTAGAAAAAACCATAGATGCTTCGTAGTAAGTTGGCTAAAGTTGCATATAGTTTAGTCAGAAGTGGGCATGTGGGTAAATAGAGTGTAGGCATGTTCTCTGGATTAAATGTGTTGTTAGAACTCCGGGAGTAGGTTTTAGGGATACAGGAAAGGCTGGGAAATGGTGTTGATTAGAGAGAACAGGAGGCGGGGAACCTGAGGATGCTTCCAGGAGGATAGGAGGGATAGGATCTCATAGGAGGGATACGGTCTTTCTAAGCTTGCTTCAAGAACAAATTATCTTTGGTTCTTATATAAGTATTCTCTTCAAGGGAAGTTCAAAGTATTTAAGAATAAATTCTTCCAAAATGGTGGTATAAATGTAAGTGAAAAATAATGCAGTGAGGCAGGGATTTGTCCATTTACTTTATTGCTATAGGACCTTACTGCACAAAAAATGCTACTGGCAGCTGTGTGCTCCACAGAAGAACCAAAGAGGGTGGGAAAAGATGGGGGCAAAGCACACCACTCGGTCCTGTGCAGCACTTCACTTCTGCTAAGTTGGTATCTATTCCTTTTTCATTATTATTATTATTGGTATTATTATTTTGTTATTGGCGATGGAAACCCAGGGCATTCTACCTTTGAGTTACACCCCCAGCCCTTTTAAATTTTTAAAAATTTTGAAACAGTGTCTTGCTAAGTTGCTGAGGGTCTTGCTAAATTTCTGAGGCTGGCCTCAAACCTGCAATCCCCCTGTCTCAGCCTCTTGAGTACTGAGATTGCAGACATTTGTCACCACACCCGACTTCTTTTTTAATGTTTTAAAATATGTGTAGTACTGAGGATTGAACCCAGGGGTATTGTACTGCACTCCCAGTCCTTTAATTTTTTATTTTGAAATGAGGTCTAACTAAATTATTGCATACTGCCCTGGAACCTGCTGTCTTCCTGCCTCAGCCTCCCAAGTACTGGGATTACAGGCTTGCATTTTTTCTACTATGTCAAGTAGGTATGTGTTTGACCAATTCCCACTACTGTGACTCACCTGGACTAATGATTTTATCATCAATCATGATAAAATCCAGAGAAGTCCTGGCAAATGAGGCTGAACTCTTATCTTTATTCATATTATGGGCATGGATGAATTTTGCCATCCCTCAGTGATAAAGATGTCAATTTGAAGTTCATCAAAAATTTTATTTTTTCCCATGAATTCTTTGCTTATCCAAGTTTATATAATCTATCTGTAGCCCAAAACACTAACTACAGGTATCTTCTTGCAAAATGAACATGGTTTGGTTGGAGTTTTGAAAGTAAAATTTTAAAAAATGAATGATTAGAGAAAATATAGAAAGAAGCTGTATTTATTAGATATTTTTGGAAAGTAGTAGAAATTTTAGGCCCCAAACTAACCAGCACCTTTGCTCTCAGCGTCCTAACATCATCCACTCTCTTTTAGCTTCTGAATTAAATATCCAAGAAATAGTTGCAACAGGAGAAGGAATTCCAATAATTCACCTATATTTCTTCATTCAAAACTCTGATAAAATCTGCATTGGAGGAAGGGGCTTAGTTTCTGGTCTAAGTGAGATTTTTTGCTTCATTATCCAAATAAATCTAGTTATGTTTTTAAAATGCTCCTCAATTACAATTACTTATATAGGTACAATATATAGGAGGCAAAAGAAGAGGAAATGTAAGAAGCACTTACAGAAAGCAAACTGTCTCCACTTCTAGAAGTAATCAGTGGCCAAATAGATATTCTTGGCTTTGAATTATCAGATGTGGATCTGTTTCTGGGAATTGAGAAATGTACCATGGTGAGGATAGAATTATAGGGTGGGTAGGAAAAGACTGGCAAGAAGTTGAAATGATTCATGAAAGGAGGCAGGAGTATTTCCTTCCCTGTGGGTAGAGGTGACATTGTAGGAAAGAGCAGAGAGAAAGGGGGCAAATTTTTCTTATATTCTTCCCAAACCTTGGTATATAAGATATATATTAGGTGATAGGAACTTTTTAAAATGGGCATCAGTTTTACATTTGGAAACATGATTTGATTGCTCTTGAGCACAACAAAACAACATTCTTTAAATAAAACCAGAGCCTACAAAATAATGAGCTAATTTTGGGCAAACCATTATTGATTGTCAACAGTGACTGCACAGAATAGTTGTTTAGATATTTGTTGACTAGGTCAGAGAATGACTGGAATGTTCTGGCAATTACTGACAGTATATAAGGTCCCAGGGAAGTAGAAGACATCCACACTTCAGAAACATCCTCTTGCAACCCACCTGAACTCTCTCCCTTTGACAACATGTGTTCTAACTACTACGGCAACTCCTGTGGCTATGGCTGCGGATATGGTGGATACGGCTGCGGCTGTGGCTGTGGATATGGCGGATATGGCTCTGGCTGTGGCTGCGGATATGGTGGATACGGCTCTGGCTGTGGCTGTGGATTTGGCGGATATGGCTCTGGCTGTGGCTGTGGATTTGGCTCTGGCTGTGGCTGTGGATTTGGCTCTGGCTGTGGCTGTGGATATGGTGGATATGGCTCCAGCTGTGGCTGTGGATTTGGCTCTGGCTGTGGCTGTGGATATGGCGGATATGGCTCTGGCTATGGCTGTGGTTTTGGCTCCCGTTATGGCTGTGGGTACAGCTCCTGCTGTGGCTCCCAGCCATGCTGCTACAGAAGATGCTATTCTTCATGCTGCTAAAGCATCACTCTCATAGGACCATTTGCTTCTGAAATTACACATCTAAAAGATAACAGTTCTTGAAGGATCCATCCCCAGGATTTCTACATTCAGGAAATTATGTGCTTGGTAGTCATGGACCTGCAGCTACATATTTCTTAGGATGGCATTGCTGTGGTCCTGGGATCTGTGGTACCCTCTCCCTGTTTTCAAATGTTACACTACTCCCTTAATTTCTGATTCTGTTATGACTGTGTTGATGACCATAGCATCTGCAGTTGGAGAAGTCATTTATTTTTAATAAAATTTGTTTTTGTTTCTAACACACATTTGCGTACTTTCTTGTGAACTACTTTCTTGAGGTATTTTGGGCTGTCTTGAAAATTGGGTGAACACTGTTGGCTGAAGTTTAGGTGCTACCTTGATATAATACACATATTTCTTCTGATTTTATCATAAATATCTTCTTTGCTTACTTTTCCTATACCACACCCTCATACATACATCCAACAAAAAACAAAGAGAATTTCAGAAGGAATGACACCTATGCTAGAGGTTATGAAAAAAAGTCTCAGGGAGAGATGTGGCCCTGGGAACGCAAAAGAGTGATAGAATGAAAGACATTGTTTCCAGGATTCTTGAGGGACAGTGTCAGTAAGAGTGTTAGTCATGAGGAATCAAACTTAAAGTAAAGAATAATTTGGAAGAAAAACTGTATTATCACATAATCTGCATTCAATATAAGCACAAGTATATTTATGTGCATATATTGAGGTTGAGTCAAGAAATTTGATTCACTTGATCAACAAATATTTTTGAATATTTTTGAATGGGCATCATCCTTGATACTGAAGACACAGTTGAAAAATTATGGGCATGTTTTCTGCTCTTGGAGTGTTTACATTCTAATAGGAAAAGATAACACAATGTAAAAAGTGTGATAAATTTGTACAGATCATTTCAATGGAGGGAATGAATTATCTTCATGGGAAGAGAGTGAGGATCCATGTGTTAAATAGTCTGGGAAGGGATTTTGAAGTTGTGACATTTGAACTGATAATAAAATGATCCAAGAGCAAAGCAAGATTAGAAAATTCAATGGCACATGCAAAGAGGATGGAGAAGTTCATTAATTTTGGATGTGATCACATAGTGCCACCCTTTGTAGTTGAAAAAGAGCTAGCTCCAGTGCTTAAATGGGGTTCTGCTGGGATTGGGACAGATATGACAACAGGATTAAAAAACCTGATCTAGCTTCCCATTGACTTTCTTTTTTAAAATATACTTTTATTGGCGCATTGTAATTATACATCCTATTGAGGTTTAGTGTGATAGAAACATACAGGCACACAGCACTTGGTGCATTTCCTGTGGCTCCCACCCAAATCCCTCCCCCTTTCCCTTCATAATATTGAAATAGGTATTGAAGCTTCACATATGTAAATAAGATTGTTTGAACTGTTTTCTTCATCAAGTCTCCCTTTTCCTCTCCCACCTCCCTCCCCAAATCCACTTCCATGATTCTATTGTTATCTGTCCTCATTTATCTGAAGTCTCTTTTGTTTCCCAATTTTTCTAGCTTTCACATATGAGAGAAAATATATTTATTTTCCGAGACTGGCTAATCTCAATCAGCATAATATTCTCTAGTTCCATCCATTTTCATACAAATGACATAATTTTGTTCTTCTTTATGGATAAATAAAATTCCATTGTGTGTATCTACCACAGTTTCATAACCCATTCATCTGTTGATGTACACTTAGGCTGGTTCCATAGTTTGGCTATTGTGAATTGTGCTACTATAAACATGAATATGCATGTGTCATTATAATATTCTGAAGTGGAGGGAACACTTCTTTTTAGGTTGAGACTTTAGTCTTCATCTAATAATCTAGAACTCTACCATTTAAGTTGTATAATAACAACAACAACAACAATAACAAAAACCCTTTAGATTTGAAGGCAACCATGTTCAAACAGCAGTAATAGCTGTGTCATTGTCTCATCCCCATGAAGGGGGCGCTACCCAAAGTGTGACTCTGAGGTCCCTAGAGCTACCAGACTCCAAGGAAGATCGCTTTGCAGTCAAGTCAGCCCTCCACTGAGGGTGTGGCTGGGATAGAATTTGTCTAACTGATGGTGACTCAGAGTTTTTTTCAAAGAGCAGGAAGTTTTTGACATCTAGCACATTTGTAAATCAGATCTGAGGACTGACTGTGCTCTGTGTAATTCTTAAGCTAATCCTGAAAATGATGGAAGGGAATTCTAATAATTACAGCTCTTTGAAAACCCAACTTATTGTTTCATTATGTTCCTTGTCATTGAAGGCATTCTGCAACAGGGAAAGCTATCATTCAGTAGGCATGTGTAAGATAATTTATAGATCTAGGAAAGAATCTGCACAGACTGGCACTTAACATGTCTTCCAAATCTGAAATGTTGTGATTCTTCTAGTCAATGAGAATTTCGAGACTTACAGCTTGTGTGAAATGAGAAAATGGTGATAATTCAAATGAGACAGGGATTATAAAATTAAAGTGTGCGTGCGTGTGTGTGTGTGTGTGTGTGTGTGTGTGTGTGTAGAATGAGTCTGGCAGAGGTTAGGAAAATGGATATTTAGTTTTCTATATCTAATCATGTTGTGGAGGGAAGGAAGACCATTTCCATTAGGTCGTACATTCTGGAGTCAGGAATAATTTAAGCTTCAAAGCTCCTTTATATTGAAATGCACAATGCTTTTTGTTGATTGGTTGTTGTACATTGTAAAGGTTCTAAATTGCTAAATCAGTTATTTGTTCTCTCAGTCTCTTAAGAAACTTTAAAACTCACCTTCCAGCTATGTGCTATAATTAGTGCAGAGAAATTTTAGAACAATTGACACCTTCTTCTAAGAATTCAAAAATTCCAGTTGAACACAAAACAGAAACTTACACATTCACATTATAGCAGGTTTTCTTGCAGGTGTGATGGGGCTACCAAGAAGAACTGAAGGGGGAAAGCTTCTTAATGTGAAGAGGATAGCTGCTTATGAGGCAGAAATTGCTTCCAAAAGAGAGTGATATAGAAGCAAAGCCATAAAGGATGAGGTGGAATGTTGTGTGAGAGGGAAAATAGAATTCAAGGCAGAAGAATGTAGGGAAATAAGCAAACAAGCTCAAAGTTTATTGCCAGAGTAATAAGCTCCATTGGGAAAATTTTAATCAATGGCCATACCTATAGTGGAATTCTAAGGTCTCAGGAAAGTCTTTCAAATATGGTAGCCACTAGCCAGATGTGGTAATTGAGCACTTGAAATGTGACTAGTCCAAAATGAAGTGTAAAATACATACTAGATATCAACTAATTTAGAAATATTGATTATATGCTAACTGATAATATATTGGAGGATTTAGGTTAAATAAAATATGCTATAAAATGAATTCACCTATTTTTAAAAGTCTTAGAATATGGTCAATGGGACATTTACATTTCTTTTTTATACTTTTATTGGTGCATTATACTATAACATCATAATGTAGTTCATAGTGATAGTGACATACATGCACACAGCACTTGATGGGTTTTCCCCTGGCTCCCTCCCCACTCCTTCCTTCCCCATACAAAATATTGAGATTGACATTGGTATTGTCACATAGGTACATGAAAGTGATTCCTTCATTGATTCTCTCCCTGCCTTCCCCTAGACTCCCTCCTGCTCCACTGGAATTTCTCCTCCATTATCTGAAGTCCCTCAGGTATCCCAGTTACTCCCTAGCTTCTACATATGAGAGAAAACATATGACCCTTCACTTTCTGTGACTAGCTAATTTCACTTAACATAATGTTCTCCATGTCCACTCATTTTCCTTAAAATGACATAATTTTGTTCTTTATTGTTGAGTAGAATTCCATGCTGTGCATATCCCATTATTTTGTAATCCATTCATCAGTTGATGGATACCTAGGTTGATTCCATAATCTGGCTATTGTGAATTGTGTTGCTATAAACATGGATATGCATATATTACTATAATATCACCCAGGAGTGGTATTGCTGATCATATTGTGGATCCACTCCCAATTTTCTGAGGAATCTCCGCATTATACTCAAGACTCTTGACAGAGCAATAAGGCAAGAGAAGGATATCAAAGGAATTCAAATAGAAAAAAAAGAACTGAAATTATCTCTATTTGCAAATGACATGATCCTATACTTAGAGGACCCCCAAAACTCAACCAAAAGACTTCTAGAGCTGATTACCAAATTCAGCAAAGTATCTGGATTCAAAATCAATCTAAAAAAAAATCAGTAGCTTTTCTATATGCCAACCATGAATCCACTGAAAAAGAAATCCAGAAAACATTTCTATTCACAACCTCAAAAAAAAAAAATAAAATACCTAGGAATAAGTCTAACCAAGGAGGTAAAAGACCTCTACAATGAAAATTATAAAACACTAAAGAAATAAAATGAAGATCTTAGAAGATGGAAAGATATCCCTTGCTCTTGGATAGGCAGAATAAGTATTATCAAAATGGCCATTCTATCAAAAGTAATTTACAGATTCAATGAAATCCCTATCAAAATACCAATGCCTTTCTTCACAAACCTAGAAAAATCAATTCTAAATTTCACATGGAGAAGCAAAAGACCCAGAATAGCCAAAGTAATTCTCAGCAATAAGAACCATGCAGGAAGCATCACAATTCCTGACTTCAAATTATACTATGGAACATTTATATTTCTCTATGTGCTTCATAGCATATTTCTACTGTACATCGTTATTGTAGAGGGTCCGTCATAACAAACTGACCAGGAGAAGACATTGGTTATGAAAATAGGCCATGTTAGGTCCAGTAAAGATCAGTTACTAGGTTACAAGGAGTAGAAAAGTCTGAGGCGGTCAGACCACAGTGCCTGTGTTGCAGACTTGGGGACCGCTCAATAAAGACATGATTTTCATCTGGGATCATTTATTCGACAAATTGCTATCTTAGTCTGCTTTGTGCTGTTAGATTACCTGATACTATATAGTTTATAATGAACACAAATTTCTTTTTAATATATCTGGAGGCTGGAACATTCAGTATCGGTGCTAGCATCTGATGAGGGCCTTCTTGCTGCATCTTATGATGCCCCATGTTATTGTGGTGGGAGGTTAAAGTGAGGGAGAGAGAGAGAGAGAGAGAGGAAGAGGGAGAGAGAGAAAGAATATGCCAGAGAGGGCAAGCCCACTCCCACATTAATGAACCTGTTCGTGCAATAACAGCATTAGTCTAGCAAGAGTGTGGATACTTTATGACCTAAATACCTCATAAAGACCCCATTTCCCAATACCAACACATGGCAATTAAACTTTAACATGAGTTCTAGAGGGGATAAACATTCAAACCAAACCGATGGAAATTGTTCAGTGTTCTGTTTGTTTAGACACAAAGAGAGAGTTACCTAATTCATGACATATGCATAAGAAAATCCACATTGATTGAAGGTCTGAGCATGAACATTAAATCACTAAATTAGTAGATGTTATAGATTTCTCAGGGATTTTGGAAGCTACTTTTTAAACCACTGGAAACCTGAAAGCGGTCATGCTAGGAATATTTATACCATGGAAATTTGCAAATTAGACACCACACTCCCCAATTCCAGAAGAGATCTTATCTCCCCCCAGCCATTGAGAAAAAATTGATTTTTTTCATAAATTTAACAGCAAGGATGTAGCTAAAAATAAAAAGGAGACATATAGAAATGAACAAAGAGAGGTGATAATTTCTCAATATTTCAAAATCTTGAGAGCCTATTGTAAGTATATATCCAAGTTCTACTGTACAAAAAACCTTGTCTTTAACCATATCCCACCCTCTGCATGACATCATTTCCTCAAGGTAATCCAAATGTGTTTTTTTGTCCATTTTGACTGGTCAGTGTCCATGATATTCTGGGTGTTTTATATTTTGCATATCAGCCCTGGGAAAATAGTTTCTTATTGGCTGAGTCTTGTGTTTTTAATTCGTTTAAATCAAAGTTTTGTGTTTCTAAGACAGGAGCAGTGGCGGTTCAAGGACAGCATGCTGCAAAAAAATAGGGAAGTACTGAGGAATGAAATTGACCAAATTACTTTTTATGCATACAAATATGTAAGAATGAATCCCACTATTATGTATAATTATAAAGCACCAATAAGAAGGTGAGCCTCTTGGAAAAAGAAAAAATAAAAATGGCGGGAGGTAGAGCATCCCTGGCTCAATCTCCAGTTACCCACCCCTCTCACACACACACAAAATGGTTTTTTTTCTTCTTTTATTGGTGCATTGTAATCATACATCATGATGAAGTTCAGAGTGATAGAGACATATATATACACAGCACTTGATAAGCCTCCCCCTAAATCTCACCCTGCTCCCTCCACCTCCCCATGGGTGATGCTGAGATTGGCAACGATACCTTTGTGAATGTACATCATGTTCATTGACGTGTTTCCTTCTTGAACTCCCCCCACCCATATGCCTCCCTCCATTACTCCATTTGCGTGTCATGAATCTGGTGTCATTCATGTATTTGTTTTCCTATTAATCAACATTCTTTTACTCATTGACTCAAGCATACTGCCCCCCTCCACCCAACCACAGAAAAGCCTCCTTCAGGAAAAAGTTAATGATGCAAAAATGCATTGGAAGGGGAGAGAAAGGATGCTCAAAAGATAAATATTGAAAGTCAACTTAACCAGTTGACTGGTTAAGTGGGCTTGCATTTGGTGTTGAAATAGATAAAGAAAAGGAATAGATGAGATCAGGGACTTTGTGAAGGCAGAACCTGAAAGACCTTCAACAACAGTGAAGGAGAAGGTAGAAAAACCCAAAGAAGATGATATCTAAAAAATCATGTGTTTTTCTTTATCAGAATTGTAGGGAGTTTAGGGTGCATATACAGTTATATGTCTGAAAACTGGTATTGCAAAATTAGTAAGACTATTATTACAGATGTGCTCTGGGGTCTTTCTGTCTTGTTAGGTTGGAGTGAATGGATTACCATGGCACATGAATTCCTCACCACAAGAGCTCCTTATAACATGTGACACCACCTGAAACAAGAATGACTCCCTTATCAGTGCTCTATCACTGGATGTGATTAAACCCAGGTGGCCTCATTCACCACTAAGGTTATTTTAGGATTAAATTACAAATATTTATGTAGATAATAACAAAACACATTTCATTATATGCTATGAAGAGAGAACTAAAATATTTTATCCCTGATTTCCAGAAATATGAGGAAAAGATGTAGGCTTCAAAGGTCAGAGTGTTGCTATAATATAATTATAATTATACACAGGTATGTTTGTGAAGAAATACCCCACACCCTCATTAAAAAAAGCCAGAAGAGGGACCAGGACTAAGAATAAGTAGAGAGAAGGATTGAATAGGAGTTGGTCAATCATACAAGAAGAGGAATACTCTTCCAGACAGGGAAGAATGGGAGAAAATGAAGAAATACAGTTTGGAAATGTCCGTATCCTGAAACCTTATTGCTATAGCCTCATATCTTCTAGAGGAAGTATAATCACTAGTTGGGTCAAAGGTTTAAGATAACAGGTGTTAGTATGCAAAATTTCGAAGGTGAGCCCCAAAGGCCTACATCCTTGTATAATCTCCCCTATGTGTGGGAAGGACCTGTAACTTGCCTCTAACCCTGGCAAAGATGACAGAATACCTCTTCTGTGATAATATTAGGTTTGGAGTTGGCAGATAAAACACAAGATGAATAAATTTTAATTTCAAATAAAACCCCACAATTTTTAGTATAAGTATGCTTCATGCAATATTTGGGGCATACTTACTAATTCTGGCCTCACAAGTTATATGACAAAGAGATTTTGTAGATGACATCTTGATTGCCATATTGTGAGACCTTTGACAGAGATCCTAGCTAGGCTATACTTAAACTTTTGATCTGGAAAGACAGGGATAATATAGGTGCTATGTTAGGCAGCTCTTTTGTCATAATCTGTAATAGAGTTGTTGAGATTTGGCTATGGAATGTCCCCCAGAAAAGCTCATGTGTTGGCAAAAGAGAAATATTCAGTTGTGAAATAATTGAATCAAGAGGGCTCTAACCTCATCTGTGAACTAGTCCACCCACCAATGGATAAATGATTTGAATAGATGTACTGAATGGTAACTGTAGGCAGGTGGGTTGTGGAGGAGGTGAGTCACTGGGGGCATGACATTAAGGTATACATCCTTTGCCTCTTCCTGTCTCTTTCGGCTTCCCAGCTGCCATGAGCTAAGCAGCTTTCCTCTGAAGTCAGCTAAGCTCTATCAGCCATACTGGATGGGAGTGGTTTGGAGATACAATTTTGAAATAAATGTTATCCAAGATTCTAGGTGCCAGTGGAAATAATGAGACCTTAAAGTGAGTGGGGGGTTTTATAAAAGAATGATTATACAGTGAAATGGGTTGCTATATGAAATAATAAAATCCATTTACATCAAGGGTTGAATTACTCAATGATCAGAAAGAAAGACTTTGGGTAGCATAACAAGGAACGTATATTTGGTCTTGGTTATGTATTAGCTATATGACTTCAGTTAATAACCCTAACCTCTTTGTATCTCTGTTTCTACATTATTAGTTACATACCTCTTTCACATTTTCATTGGGATCAAACATAAAAATATCTGAAGGAATTTATAATTTAGCAAAGCACTCACCAGCTGTCTTTGTAAAGGATATTGGTTTTTTGTTCTCATTTGAATTAAATTTGACACCTTATGTTATGGTTAGATATAGAACATCCCTGGAAGAGCTCATGTATTAATGTTCAGAGTTTATATAGTCGTGACTTGTAATTTCATCAGAAGATAAATCTGTTGTAATGGATTTACTGGGCAGTAACCTAGGCAGGTGGGGTATGACTGGAGAATGTGGGTCTCTGGGGGTGTGGTCTTAGGGACTGTGCTTTTGTTTTTGAATCCATTGCTTGCTTGCACTCTGTTTCATTTGGCCTCCATGAGGTGAGAGCAGAGCCCTTGCTCTCTCCCTCTCTCAGGGTGTGGCTTCCTGATGCCACACCTTGAACTCTGCAGATGTAACCCTGCTGGACATGGACTGAAACTCCAAAATCTCCAAAAACCTGTGAGCAAATAAATTTTCTTTCCTGTAAGTTGTGTGGTGAGTTGTCTTGGATTATAGCATAATGTTGACGGAGACACCTAGAGCTGATAAAAATATGTCGATGAATGGCTCTAGGAGTGAGAACATAGTATCAGATGCCATATTCATTGGTATTTGGATTAATAAGAATATGAAATCTTGAGTTTCTGGATAGGGCCACATCAGGTTCCAATAAAATTACCTATAAAGTAATTAGCAATTAGTAAGCTAGTTAAAGTAATTAGTGAAGCTCATTTTAATAGTTGCATTCCTAAACATGTACTGCCTGGCTCTCCACAGAACTTTGCTATGTGTCTTTGGAATCATGTGCGAGATGACTGGCTACTGGATAGAAACTTTCCTTATAGTATTGTGATGGGCTTAAGACAATGAGTAGGTGAAACAAACAAACAAACATGGTTCCCTAATGAAACTGAAGAACCTATAATAATGTGTTTAAGGCAGATGCTATAGCTATGAAAAGACTAGGTCCCCTCATTATCAACTGAATGGGGTGACGTCCACATACTAAGTGTGATGGCTAATATTGTTTGTTAACTTGATTGACAGATGCCTAGAAAATTAATTAGGAAAGTACATTGCTGGGTGTGTCTGTGAGGGTGTCTCCAGAAATGATTGGTATGTGGGTCAGTGAACTGAGGGGAAGACTCACCATAAATGTGGGGAGCACTGTGTAGTAGGCTGGGGGTCCAGGTGGGATAAAAAGCAGAAGGACAAGGAAGCCCACCTACGTGTGCAAATTTGAATTTTCTTGAGCAGGTGCATTTTTTTGTTGCTGCTATTACACATATTACACATGAACATCAGACTCCAGCTTCTTTAGCCTTTGAACTCACACCAGTGACTCTCCAGGGAACTTCCAGGCCTCCTGCCTCAGATTGGGACTGCATCATTGGTCTCTTCTTCTGAGGCTCCAGTTTCTTGGACTGAGTAGCTACTAGTTCCTCTAGCTCTCTAGCATGCACACGGCTATTGTGAGACTCTCCAGCCCCTAATCATGTAAGTCAATCCAATAAATCCCCTTTTTTAAATATACATATGTTCTATTGGTTCTGTTGTAGAGAACCCTCACCACATACTGGACATAAATACATTATTTTTGCATGAATCACAAAATTGATGCTATACCCTAGTCCTACCTGTCAACTTATAAAGGTCACAGGGTAGTAGGTAACATTCAAATTCCAGAAAATTCCTTCTGTACCTAAACTGAAACCTAACTAACCTTGTGGCACCATGTATTGTAACCACTGTGGGGGCCACTAAAGGGCTGTGGATACGGCTGAGACTAAGGTTCCAGATATAGCTGTAGAGATGGGTCTTGGTATGACTCCAATGCCTTCTGACCGTTTTGCCACAAAAGATGCTTTTCCTGTTTCTGATAGAACATCAGTCTAGAATATGCCTCTAAAGTATTTCAAAATTAATACTTCCCCGAAAGGGTTCCCTATTTTATCCTTGCTCCATTCATGCAAGAATTCAGCATCACATGTGTTTACTTCAAAGAACCTTTTTTGTTATTGAGAACATATGAGTATTTCTATTATGTTTAAAGGCCTAAGATTAATTCTTACTATATTCAAAATTTAAATTATTAGTTCTCCTGTTCCCAGGTTTAGTATGGTACACAAACATAAATACGCCATAGTTAGAAGAAATTATACTTTTAAATAAATAAATATATTTGTTTGGGTAAGTATTTGTGTCTTTTGTGTCAGAATCATTACAGACTTTAGTATTCATGCCCTCCCTGGAAAGGCGAACAATCACTGTATTAATGGAGACTTAGGTTTATTTATTCCTTCAATGACTACTTGTTTACTCTCTATTCTTTCCCCAATATCACATGGTTTTATTTACTATGGGATTGTAGAAAATCTTGATATTAGGTTGTGTGGGGACTTCAACTTTTATTTTTCAAACTCATTTGGAATGTTCTGGTACCTCACCTTCTCATCTAAATGCTCTAATCAATTTATTCATACCTACCGATATGACCTGCTGAGGTCTTGATTGGGATTGAGTTGAATGTACAGCAGCTCTGAGAGAATGGACATCTCAAAATTGTTGAGTCCTATCAGTGAACATGCTAAACTTCTGAATATATTCCAGTCTTCTTTGATTTCTGGATTGGGCTTGAATGCAACACTGAGCACGACTGATTATGCTCATACTCACAGAGGTCATATTCTGGTGGAGGAGATTGATGAGGTTTAAAAAAAACAACAATCAGACATCTAATTAACTAAATGAAAACAGATAAACCATGCCATCATCAGTTGTTATCGCCAATAAAATAAAGAGTAGTTTCTTATGAAATATCATATGGTATTATTTCAGATAGGTAAGATCAATGAGATCTTTGAAGAAATGACAGTTAAGCTGGGATTTGACAAATCTCAAGATGGATAGGTGTTGGAACTGCAGGAAAATGATGTAGGCAGAGGGGAGAACAAGGGCAAGGCCTGAGGTGATAGGAGATCACTGTGCCAATGGACTAAGAACCACGTGACTGGAGTTTGTTTACATTTATTTAGTTAGTTTATTTATTACACGGATAGGAAAGACAATATAATCAAGGTTGAAGGAGGCAGGGGCCAGAGCACACAGGCCCTCGTGTTTTATGGAGCTCAGGTTTGTCTGGATTTCATTTATTTTTTAACATAAAACATACTGTTTTACTTGCTCTTTGAAGAAATGCACTTAACAATATTTTTAAATGACAACTTGAAGGCATTACCCTTTAGGCCAATGAAAAATTTTATGATACATTTTCCATTGATTGCTATGAAAATTCTTTTTTATATATACTTTTATTGGTGGATTGTAACCATGCATCATATTGAGGTTTAGGGCAATAGAAACATATATGCACATAGCACCTGATGTATTTTATTTTAAGATATTTATTGGTTATCCAGTTATTTGTCCTTGTACCTGAAATTTATTGTTTTCTTTTCTGTTTCTTTACTATATTTCATATAAACACTAAAATACAAGTTTATGCCAGTTTTTACCCTTTTCAAATGCATCACATCTTATATCAATACTAACACAAATTCATACCATTTCTATGCTCTCTCCAAATGTGTGTGTGTGTGTGTGTGTGTGTGTGTGTGTGTGTGTTGGACTGTGGAGGAAAGGAAGAACAATTTCTTAGGACACTACTTCGTGTGGGAATTTGGACAAAAATCACATTTTGATTCAGATTGAATTGGCATTGAAGTAGAAAGAGGCTGAGAGGGAATATGTATATTTGTTAATAGTGAGATTCTCACATAGACCATTCAAAGTACAATTTCATGAATCTGGAAGGGCCCCATCATAAAGACTCATTGCTCATCTCTACTGAACTGTTCGATGCAGTATGGTCTCACTTACAAAGATGAACTTTACTTTCACATAGCAATCCAAAGACTGTCTGAAAACGCAGAAATTTATTTTCTGCCCATGATTTCCATGTTAGGTATTGGTAAAATTTCAATGGGTTTTCATGATTACTGAGTTTCAAAATATGCTATGAAGTAAGCCCGTGACATATTGCTTATTTTGTACTTTTTACAAGAAACTTTATTGTATAAAATGCTTCAATAAAGTGAAGTGAGACTAATTACATTGTAGTTTGTATTTTGAGGGAGTTTCATCACTTTTGAAAGTTAATTGTGAAAAACATTTATATGTGTATCATATATATACATAAGATGTAAGCATGCATAAAATATATATGTATTATGTGCGTGTATATATTTTTTGCAGTACTGGGGATTGAACCCAGGGGCTTCTACCATCTAGCTACACACCCAGTCCTATTTTCTATTCTTAATTTGAAACAGGGTCTCACTAAGTTGTGGAGGGCCTCACTAAGTAGCTGAGGCTGGCCACAAACCTGTGATCCTCCCATCTCAGCCTTCCAAGTACTGGGATTACAAGCCTGTGCCATCACACCCGGCGTGTGTGTGTATTTTTATTATGCATAAAATAGCAATATTATGGTAGATATTACAACTTTGTTTTATTTTATTTTTTGTTGTACTGGGAATTAAAACCAGGGGCATTCTACAATCAAGCTATTCCCCAAGCCCTTTTATTTTTTGTTTTGAAACAGAGTCGTTGGGTTTCTCAGAGTCTTGCTAAGTTGTTGAGACTGGTCTTGAACCTGCTTTCTAAATAGATCAATAGAGATACATATAAATATTTTAAAAGTTGTTATTTTGGGTGAATGCTTATATTTGAATAAATAAAAGGGATAAAGAAGGAGAATATCTTGTCTTTATTATGTATGAGAATCTGTGCTGCACCCTTCATATTTACTATATGTTTTTAATAGGTCTCTTGACAAAAATCTAAATACATGTAGTTATTATTATTCCTACTCAACAGTGAAAGAAGCTGAAATTCATATAGGCTGAAGGCATTTTCCACAGTCATATGATCAGTCGAGGTCTCAGCCAAGATGTTAGTCACTCTATTTTCCAGGGACAGCTATTTCTAGCACAGAGCCTCTAGCACTTGGGAGAGACACTGCACCAGTTCTCAATTTACTGCTTCTCAGCTTCAGACTCACACTTCAATATAAACTCTGTGATAATAGATGGGGTTCCTTTGAGCATTTCTCCTAGCATGTGCACACAACCTTAAGCTTTCTCAGTAGGGGATGTGTGTGAACACTGAAGGAAGCGCTGGCCATTCTGGGATTTTGGCTGAGGCACTGGAGGGAGGTAGAGGGTGCTGGCAGATGGGTATGAGGACAGCTGGTGAAGGCTACCTCAGCCTGGGCTCCAGGAAGCGCTGGATGCTGATGGAGACTGGAGCTTCAGCCTGGCAGTAACCTTTATTGGTCCCCTCTGTCACCACTGTGCCTCTGTACTCCAGAGGGTGGGTTTTGTTTGTACAGTGATTACAGGTAGGGTTTGTTTTGTGTGTTTCTTTGTTAGGCTAGTCATTTATTTATCATCCTTACTGAGATATGATTGATATAAAGAACTTCACATAAATAATGTACATAGTTTAATTAGTTCGGGACAAAAGAATATACCCATGACTCCATCACCACAGTCATGGTAATAAACACATCCCTCGCCTACAGAAGTGTCCTCATGTTCTGCTTTCTTTTTTCTAGTAATAGGTACTCTCTTCATCAATTTTTAAATGCACAACACAGTGTTGTTAACTATGGCACAAAATTTCCTCAGTGTATTCATTCAGTGGGTTCAATGCTTCCTCTATGTTTTTCCTTCCTTTAATATTCTCGCATAGACCTAGTGTTCCATAGAGAGTTTCCTTATATACTATAGCTGTTCTTTGTTAGAGTCTAATGGTTTCTGATAAACTTTCCCCAGCTGACCCACAGTGTAGTTTATGTCTCCTGATTAAAACCACACTAATGCAGAGACCTATAGTTTTAGGAATCATGTGTGTGTATATAGAGTAGTGACAAGTGGAAGCAAATAAGATTTACCAATGTGGAAAATGAGAAGTAAGGATTCAGTGTAAAGAAACCCAAATAAAGTTCTCGAACTTAGGGAAATTCAGGAAAGAGTTGTGAATGAAAGAGTGCTCATGGACCTTAAACTCACTTATCATAAAACATATGGAAGAAGATAGTATTGACTTGGAGAAGACAAATGAGACTAAAATTTTAATGATTCACGGAATGATTAAATCAAATGAATTGACATGTCTATCACCTCATACTCTTATTTTTGGTGTAGTGAAAACAGTTAAAAGACACTCTTTTAGTATTGTTGAAATACAAAGTGCATTTCTATTTGTTATAATAATCATGCTATAAAATAGGACACTGAAGATTGTTCCTCCAGTTTAGTGGAAATTTTGTACCCTTCAATTAAAATATCTCCTTTTCTCATTCACTCCACTTGTCTGAAGTATTAACTATTGATTAATTACATCTTAGTGGAAAGCAATGATACCCAAAGAAACATAAAATTGGTCTGAGTAATCTCACAAATATGATCATTTTTAAGAATTGGAATAATTGGACTTCTACAACAAGAAGGTATCGAACCCCCAAATTTCCTCCCTCTAAATCAAAACTTTTGGAAAAGTATTTCTTTCAAATTACAAATGATTGATATCTTTTCATAAATGATTAATCAGGAGTGTAACAAAATTCTAGAGCCCAAAAGAAAGAGAAATTTACAACTTTCCTGGAAAAGGATGGGGTGGGTAAGTTCTCCTTCAGAGAATAATGTTTCAGGGACAGAATATAGCATATTGACATAAATGCTTCTTTGTCCAAAATCCATGAGAAGTAACTTAGAGTGATTATACTTTCAAAACCAAAGTATTTGGAAAGGAGAGAAAGAAATCAAGATGTTGCTGCTGCCTCAGCTGCTGCTGATGGTGATTATATTATTTGAGTAGATCTTGTTATTTAATTGAGGATTTCCAAGACCTTGAAATCACAGATGACAAACAAACACATATTTATAGGCAAAACATTTGGGGGATATGTTCTGTTTTGTCATGGTCATAAAATGAAATTATAGTTGTATAGGCTTTGGTATTTCGAAAATCTACCTTTACTTTTAGAAGGGCTGTGAAAATGTCAAGGGAAGCAGTAAGTTATGAATTCCACACAAAATGAGTGTACATAGAGTGAGTTCATTTTATGCACATGTTTGTTAAGTGATTGTCCATAGCCCATGTGAGTTGTGACACATGCATCCCTGTAAGTATATAAAGGTCCTGGAAGACTAGAAGGCATTCACAATTCAGAAAACCCTCCAGCCCCTCAACTGAAACCTCACCTTCAGACACCATGTGTTGCAATTCTGGAAACTACTGTGGAGGCTGTGGATACGGCTCTGGCTGTGGATACGGCTCTGGCTGTGGATACGGCTCTGGCTGTGGATACGGCTCTGGCTGTGGATACGGCTCTGGCTGTGGATACGGCTCTGGCTGTGGATACGGCTCTGGCTGTGGATACGGCTCTGGCTG
>PVJS01015225.1:0-39197 GCA_004027185.1 Glis glis
AAAAAAAAAAAAAAAAAAAAAGATCCTCTGGCTCCCTGGATCTCTCTCCTCTAAAGTTGTCTTTAAATTGCTGGGGTGGAGTTTTGTAGCACACTCAAAGGAGTCCTAAATTTTCTGTTATTATCACTCATACAAATCCTCTACTTCTTGTGAACTTCATTCCGATGTCTCTTTCTTGCGGTTGAGTTACAGCCCACACGGTCATTGGCCAAAATGTCATCAGCCTGGATCATTTATATCACTCATCATTTATATTATATCTCATTTGGTTGGATTTTTACTTTGCCTTTATTTATTTATTTTTGCTATGTTGTTGCAAACCTTGGTTCCCAGGTGCCATGTACATTCGATAGCAATTGCCTATGTTTTTAATTCATTGACTACACCATTCAAGTATTCTTTTTAGTCTTTCATTTTCCAAGAGACATATTTGGTTCCAGGAATAAAAGAGTTCTGAAAGAAAGGCATGGTCCTTCTATTGTGAAGATGAGGAGCAGAGAGCAAAATAGGCAGATGTCAGTAAAATAGTCACTTTAACATTTGCATAATTATCCTTTGCCAAAAGAAAAGCACATCACAAAGGAATCAGATCTAGACTTGAGGATCAAGGGAAAGTTCCTTAAAGAAAAGATGGATGAGGAGTTACCTATAGGTGCACTGAGTGATGAGAATATTCTGTGCAAAAGAAGTAGAGATATCAAGGAACAGTTGGAATTGGAGTCTTAGATGGGGATTGGAATACCTGGAAAGGCCAACAGGGCCAGGGGACAGGGAGAAGAGTTGAATAATGAGGCTGCAGAGGAAGGCGGGCTGCCTCAGTGTCTGCTCTTTCTCTTAGAAGAGAAATGTTGAACATTTATTGTTTCCCGAGGGCTCCACACCTTGCAGATACCTGGTAAATATATGTTGAATGAATGTCTGAATGAAATTGTGATGTTTGAATAAGTGCTGTTTGTTCCTCATGGATAACTGGAGCATGAATAGGAAATCTGTATTGATTTATTGGCAGGATTCTCAAGGGCTTAAATTCCTTACCTAGCTTCTAGACTGATAAAAATGCTGTTTGAATTATGTTGGAAAAGAATGAAGTAAAAAGGATAAAGTCAAGGGAATGCATCGTACTCACGAAGAATTACTGAGTGTTTGTTTCCAGAAATGAATGATTTAGCAGGGTAGATTTCCTTTATTTTTTAAAGCTATGCCAAATAAAATACCTGGAAATCTAAATAAATTCCCACCTCGACTTTAGAAAATGATTTTTTACAGTGTCTCCATAAAAGTTCAATATAAATCTTCATGACTGTACTGTGTTTCATACCTGAAACTTTTCTTCTTTAATAAGGGAAACAAAGTTAATAAAACTTGAGGAGAGGTCCTGCTTTACTGAGGACTAGGATTGTTTGTGATAAAGACAAAAAATTGAAGTATATAAATGTATCATATCTGTATAGCTGGTGAAGAAGAAAATATTATGAATAATTTAACCTCTTGCTTTAAGGTAAAAGATGATTTTTAGCTAAGTCAAAGAATCTCTATACCCCAGTCCTTACCTCCCATCCCAGGATGCCTTGTGAATCTAATAACACAGAACAGATACCTCCCTCTCCCTGCTCCTCAAACATTGTCTGGTCTCTGTCAAAGATTAAACTTGGTTCTTCCATCAGTCCAGGGCGACACATCTATTTAAAGCATTAATGGGTAATCAGGCTCCTCAGGGAAATTTAATGTGGTTAAATAGTAATAAAGGAACTTTCCAATAGAACATAAACAATACCATAATGAAGAATATTAAATCATATGTTTTGTCACTGAGCCCATTATGGAGCTAATTTAAAATTATAATAAATTTGCATTTGGCACTTACTGGAGATTGGCAAATTTATTCATGTGAAAAATAGAGAATATAGATTAAATGTCTTTGGATTTCCCTGTTGGAGAGAACAAAAAAATACTCCTGTATAAAGACATATATATCATACGAATATATGTCTATACACATGTATGTATTGTTAATCCATTAAATGCATTCTATTGACTCTAAAGATTTATTTTCATAAAGGTATTTTAAACACTTAAAAATTAATGACAAGCAGCAACAACAATAAAATAGTGATTTGATTTTAAATGCCTCTCCTCTCTTAGAAACTGGTTAGCATTTTGTTCCAACACATGATATATGACATATGAAGGGAACGAGAGAAAGAGAGAAGCAGCATAAGCCAGGGAAAATGACTGGGGTTGGCTTCTGTGAAAGCCAAGTGCAGCCAGACAGTCTCCCCAGGAGCACATGGGATGGAATCATATCACCTTTTTTTAAAAATTAAAAAAAATAAATATACTTTTTATTGGTGCATTGTAATTATACATCCTAGTGAAGTTTAATGTGATACAAACATACGTGCACACAGCACTTGGTGTATTTCCCTCCATACCCCACCCTTCTTCATACATGTTAGTAAGATTGGTAGTGATAATTTCATGTATGAACATAACCTTATTTGATCCTTGTTTTTTGTTTGATCCTTATTTGATCCTTGATTTGATCAAACCTTATTTGATCCTTGATCCTTGTTTTTTCCCCCTCTCCATCCCCCTCCCACAATATCCTTCCACTAGTCTACTGGTCTCTCTCCTAATTTATCTGAAGTCCCTTTTGTTTCCTATTTTCCTTCTAGCTTCCACATATGAGAGAACACATTTGACTCTTGACTTTATAAGACTAGCTGATCTCAGCATAATATTCTCTAATTCCATTCATGTTCCTGCAAAAGACATAATTTTGTTCTTTTTTATGTCTGAGTAAAATTTCATTGTGTATATATAGCACAATTTCTTTATCCATTCATCTCTTGACGGACACCTAGGCTGGTTCCATAATTTGGCTAATGTGAATTATGCTGCTGTAAACATGGATATGCACGTATCATTATAGTATTCTGACTTTAATTTTTTTGGAAAGATACCAAGGAGTGGTATAGGTGGGTCATGGTTCTATTCCTAATCTTTTGAGGAGCCTCCATACTGATTTCCATAGTAGTTATGCTAATTTGTAATCCCACCTATGTGCAGTTCCTCTTTCCCCATATCCTCATTAGCATTTATTATTATTTGTATTCTTGATGATTGACATTCTAGCTGGAGTTAGATGGAATCTCAGTATAGTATTGATTTGCATTTTCCTGGTTGCTAATGATGTTGAACATTGTTTTGTATATTTATTGGCCATTGGTATTTCTTCTTTTGAGAAGCATCTAGTTCAGTTGCCCATATTTGATTGAATTACTTGTTTTTAGTGTTACATTTTTAAAATTCTTTGTATATTCTAGACATTAGTCATCTATCAGAGTAGTAGATGGCAAAGATCTTCTCCCATCCTGTAGTTTCTCTCTTCAGACTCTCAATTGTTTCCTTTGCTGCACAGAAGCTTTTTAATTTGATGCCAACACATGTATTGATTCTCAATTTTATTTCCTGTGCCTTATGGGGTCTTATTGAGGACATTTCTACCAGTGACTGTATATTATAGAGTTGGTCCTATGTTTTCTTCTAGTAATTGCAGTTTTTCTGGTCTAATTTCTAGGTTTTTGATCCACCTCCAGTCTCTTGTGCAGAGTGAGAAATTGGGGTCTAATTTCATTCTTCTACATATGGATACTAGTTTTCCCAGCACCATTTGTTGAAAAGGCTGGGTTTTCTCCCATATGTTTTTGGCTCCATTGTCAAAAATCATTGAAGCTGGGTTTGGTCATGTATTACTGTAATCCCAATACTATGGAGGCCAAGACAGGAGGATCACAGGTTCAAGGCCAGCCCTGGCAACTTAGCAAAACCCTCAGCAACTTCGACCCTTTTTCGAAATGAAATAAAATATAGAGCTGGGGGTATAGCTCAGAGGTAGAATGCCTTTGGGTTCAACCTCCAGTACCAAAAACAAACAAAACAAAACAAAAACTTCTGGTTATAACTGTGAGGATTTTTCTCTGTATCTTCTATCCAATTTGTCTACATTTCTGTTTGTGTGTGAATACCATGCTGTTTTTGTTAATATAGTTTTGTAATTTAATTTGAAATCAGCTATTGTGATGCCTCTTGCATGGTTCTTATTGCTCAGAATTGCTTTCGTTATTATCAGTTTTTTGTTCTTCTATATGAATTTTAAGACTATTTTTTCTATCTCTGTGAAGAACAAAATTGGTATTTGATAGGGACTGCATTGAATCTGTATATTGCTTTTGGTAGTATGGCCATTTTGACAATATTCATTCAAGAACATGAGAGGTCTTTCTAACATCTAAGGTCATCTTCAATTTATTTCTTAGGGTTCTATAATTTTCAAAATAGAGGTTCTTTACCTCCTTGGTCAGATTTATTCCTAAGTATTTTTTTAGGCTATTTGCAAAAGGAACTGTTTTCCAGTGTATTCATGGCTGGTATATAGTTTTAAATGATGGGCAACTATACCCTAGAACCAGGTGCTGATTTTTAGATCTTTTCCTCTATTGCCTTACAGGTCTCCTGAGGTTGTTTATCCAAGACAACCAGCAATAATCCTGTACACCATGTTCTCTTCATGACTCATCATTTCTTTTGCCTTCAAAAAACATCATTACCAAAAGTCAATAGCTTGTTTTAACATTCATCAGTCACTTAATGATAACAATGACTCCTGAAGTATAAGACAACTTGACATTTTGAATCACCAATATTTTCCTCGGGAATTCCACCCCCTCAAATTTATCCTGATACATACAAGTATATCTCTGTTAGTGTTGTCCATTACATCAAAAATTAGAAACAAGGGAAATGCTGAGCAACAGGTATATAATCAGTGGAAATGGTGTAGAAGCATGTTTGTTGAAATGAAGTATAGTCAAAGTATATCATTAAAGATGAAGGAAGGATATAAAACAGTAAAACAGTGTGCATACGACATATATGTCTGTGGATCCATACTGGAACAATATATGTCAACAGTAAGATAAATATATATGTATATATATAGTGTATATATATATATATATATATGTATATATACATATACAGATATATGTCTCTTAATGATGGGAATACTTTCTGATAAATGCATTATTAGACAATTTCATGGTTATGTGAACATTATTGAGTGTCCTTACACAAACTAAGATAGCTATGATGTTATTGGTGATATATTAAGGAACAACCATTTTATATCTGGTCCCTTGTTTACTGAAATGTCTTATGTGGCACATGACTGTGTATGTTAAAGATAGAGTGAGAGAGATCACATTTTTCAAGATTAGGGACATTTTTAAAGACTTCCCTTTTTGTTTTATTATGTTTTATAATGAACATTACTTTATAAACTTGGAGGAGTAGCTGGGCATGGTGACTCACACTTGTAATCCCAGTACTTAGGAGGCTGAGACAGGAGAATTGCAGGTTCGAGGACAGCCTCAGAAGTAGTGAGATTCTCATCAACCTAGCTATACCCGGTTTCAAAATAAAAATAAAATAGGGCTGGGGGTGTAGCTTGGAGCTAGAATGCCCCTGGGTTCAATCCCCAGTACCGGAAAACAATAAATAAACTTGGAGGAGGATGGTAAGATTGGCTTTTTTGTCTCTTAAAAAAAAAAAGAAACAAAAACACCAGTGGTTGAACCCAGGTCATTCTACCTACAATTTACACCCTAAGTCCTTTTTATTTTTTATTTTTTTGTTTTGTTTTGAAACAGGGTCTCACTAAGTTACTGAGGCTGGTCTTGAACCAGCAATCCTCCTGTCTCAGCCTCCCAAGTACTGGGATTACAGACATAGGTCATCATGGCCAGCTTGTCTTTTCTTTAAGTATCTGTCTAATAGTAAAAGAGTTTCCAATGATCCTAGAGTATACTTTTTTCTTACAGGATGCATTATTGAGGTTTCTCCACAGAAACAGAATCAATTAGCTGTATGTTTAAATAATGGGTGGATGGACAGACAGATGTGTTATGAGGAATTAATTTGTGATTATGGATGCTGACAAGTCTCTAGGCCTATAGATAGTCAATGAGCTGTCAACCCAGGAGAGCTGATATTTCAGATGGAGTTCAAAGGTAGCAAAGAAAAACTGATTTCCTAGATCAAAAGTGGCCAAAGAGGAAGAATTCCTCTTTAGTTGAGGAAGGATCAGTCTATTGTTCGGGCCTTCCTGTTATTAGATGAGGCCAACCACATAGAAGAGAAATATCTAGTTTGTCTATGAATTTAATTGTTAAATTTATCCTGAAACACCTTCTTTTTTTTTTTGTGGTACCGGGAATTGAACACAGGGGCGTTCTACCTCCGCGCTACGCCCCCGGCCCTATTTTTTATACTTTACTTTGAAACTGGGTCTCATGAAGTTGTGGAGGGCCTCATTAAGGAGAGAGAGAGAGAGAGAGAGAGAGAGAGAGAGAGAGAGACAGGGAGAGAGAGAGAGACGGAGAGAGAGAGAGAGAGAGAGAGAGAGAGTGAGCGAGCTGAGGCTGGCCACGAACCCAGATCCTCTGGTCTCCGCCTCCCAAAGTACTGGGATTACAAGCATGTGCCACCACACCCGGCATCTGAAACACCATCTGATAAACATGCAGCACAGTGCTGGACCAAATTTCTGGTTATGCTGTGGCCCAGTCATCTGGACACCTAAAATTTATGGTCACAGGATTTGTTAAACCATATGTACTTTTTTTTAGCACCTGGAATTATAAAACCTTGTAGATTGCAGAATGGTTCTAATCCAACAAGAGAATATGAAGAAAGAAGTTCGAATGCAAGGCAACCTTTTATCATCTGAACTCACTCCGTACAAAACAAGGTTTTCACGAGTTTAATTCGAAAGGAAACTGAAGAACTGAGAAATTTTACAAAATGAGACAGCGTCCTTCCCCGAGTCATCTTCTTTGGGATGATGGTGGATTTTCCTTTCTGGGGTTGAATGTTTACAGGTATCCTATGCAGCGGTAATATTCTTTGTTGTATCATTTTTACAGTTTCTGAGTAGAAATAGTTTGAGACTAAAAACCAAATTATCAAGTCGGAGGTTTTCTATTTTTTATTTTTGTGGAATGAATGCTATTATAGACATGATTTTGTTTTTTTTTTAATTGCCACATACTTATCAATTTTAATGATGATTTTCTTTTCAGTAATTATATCAATTTTCTATTGCTGATTTAACAAATAACTGCAAATTTTGTGGCTTGGACAATACAGATTTATTGTCTTTCAGTTTCAGAGGTCAGAAGTCCAAAATGAGTCCCATTGAAAGATATAATCACTGTGTTGGCAGGACTACATTATTTCAGAAGCTATAGGTGGAGAATGTGTTTCTTTGCCCTCTCTGGTTATAGATGCCATCCCAGTCCTTGGTTCACAGCCTTGTTATTCCAGCTTCAAAGTCAGCACTATTATGTCTCTCTCTCTCTCTTCCTTTTATAGTCACATCTATCTCTGACTGATACTTCCCTTCTACCCCTCTCTTCCAATTTTTTCTTTTTGTGGTACTGGGGATTGAACCCAGAGCCTCGCACAGGCCATGCGAACACTTCATTACTGTGCTACACCTCAGCTCTTTAAACAAATTATTTTGAGACATGGTCTCAATACATTGTCCAGGCCAGCCATGAATTTGTAATCCTCAGCCTCAGCCACTTGGAGTATCTGGAATTACAAGTATGTACCGCATTGTCTGGCTGCTTTCTTCCACTTTTTTTGACCCCTTTCTGATTACCCTGGGACTGTAGAGATAATCCAGATAATTTATTTTAAGATCAGTTGGTTTGCAAATTTCATTTCCTTTGGCCATGTAACCTAATACATTCACATATTTCAGCGTGTTAGGCATCTTTGGAGAATCATTTTTCTTCCTACCACAATCATTAAATCTTTCCCCTTGAATATAGCCTCACAGGGACTTTAAGCAAGATGTCCTGTCCTCCCTAGTCTAAGAGCCATGTTTAACCTAGGAAAGGCTGATTGTGCTTTATTCTACAAATTTATATCTGAGCAACACTACCCAAACACTAAGAAGATTTGAGTTCATTCATTCCGGTGGGAGAACTTGAGAAAGAATGTCAGAGAGTTCCTGCTACAAAGATTTTCTAAAGCTGCTGACCCCCCCACCTCAGACTGGCACCTCAGTTTCTATGCCTTATTCTTCCTTCTTCTTTTATTTTCTTTTTCCAATGATTTTTTTTCATTAACTCATCCAGGGTGAATTTCCTTGGCTTACAACAGAATAATCTTAATGACACAAGAACTAACAGAATACAAGGGAGACTGAAGATGATTAGAACCAGTGTCCAAGTGAATAAATATGATTTATTTCACATCATTATGGTTAAAATATCATAAATACCCTTGATAGTGGATATGATTTTGTTCTTTTCTAACAGCACACAGGTGGAAGGAGGAGAAAGAGACAGCACTGACATTCTATGGGACTAATCTTAGAGATGAATTAGGGCCAGTGTGGTTATTTGTGCATTATTTCTATTTGTTTAAATCCATTGCCCTGAGGCCTATGGGCATATGTACAAAAAGCGAATAAACACAAGGCTAACTCCTCACAGCAGTCTCTGGAAACCTCCCTGGTTTTCAAGATTCTCCAATGAGTATAAATAAGAAACCAATGATAACATACTGGGGTACCTGGAGGGCTTGAAATCCATGCAAAACAGATTTTATTAACAAACAAAACTAAACATTGGCCTCTCTCTTTTACATGTGGTATTTACTGAAAGCTATAACAACATTTCTTTAAATGCTACACGAAGGATTCCAGTGAGACAAATGGCTAAAAGGATAATTTCACAATGGATTTGAGAAGAAATAAGAGGAAATAGAAATGAAGAAGAAAAAATATGGAAATTTCCCATGAATGGGAGGATCCATCAGCTTGGAATTTCCAGTGACTGACTCTGTGTATCAGTATGTGACAGTGAAGCCGGCCTCAGTTTTAAGATCTTGGCCTAGCTACCTCCATGGTTTGCAAACAGGAGAGATGCCCTTCCCCTACCATAGGTCTTTGGCAAAGTATGGAGACAGACTTTAGCATCATAATGAGCTGGGTCAGTACTGGCATCCACTGGGTTGAGGACCATAATGCTGCCATCAAAGCTTCATTGCCAAAGACCATCACAAACACCAGAAACCTACCTTTAGTCAAACAAACTGTGCTATTCTATTACTTGTTATAAGGGAATTCGGTGTGTCTCAGAAAGAAGGTTCTAGAAGGAACTGATTGTACAATTTGGGTCTTGGCTGGTTGATTTTGGGAAAGTCTAAAGAAATAGGAATTTGCTTTAGATTGGAAGCTGTCAGATGGAGGGTACAATCCTGATGAGGAACTCGATTTGGGCCTTGGATGATTGATTTGGGGAAAGTATAAAAATGTAGGAATTTGCTTTAGATTGGAAGCTGTCAGATGGAGACGAGCAAGGACACAGCTCAGCAAGGGCACAGCATACAGCAGCAGTCATCCTCCATGTTGGCAGGAAGAGAGTGTGTTTGGTATATTGTAGATGGCAGAGTGATTTCTATGCTTAGATAAAATTTTGAATGTTTCTGCTTTATCTCACTTTATCATGGTCTCAGAGTAATCTGGTTCAAGGTTCTTATTCTGTGAGGTATTTTTTTTTTCTTTGTCTAATGAGAAAATAAGAGGGTCTAGTTCTGAGTGTATGGACAGTCTGCCACACACACAAAAAAAATATTTGCAGGAAATATCGTATCATACCAGTTAGGATGGGGATGGGGGAGGAGGGAAGAGGAGGAGAATGAAGAAGAGAAAAATTGTTGGTGAGACTTGGAGAAATTAGAATGCTTGATTACCATTGATAGGAATGTATAGAAAACAATCACTTATTTTTCTCAAAAAAGCAATAAGCAGAAATATCATATGACTCAAAAATTCCACTTCTGGGGGTATATTTCCAAAAGAATCAGGATCTTGAGGTGGTCTCTACACTCCTCTGTTCATTGCAGCATATTCATAATAGCCCAGAAATGGAAACAGCCTAAATGTCTGTCAGTGAATGAATAGATGAAGAAAATACAGTATATACATGCAATGAAATATTATTCAGCCTTGAAAAGTTAATCCTTATGTGACAAGAATAAACAGGGTACATATTATGCTAAGTGAAATAAGCCAGTAATAGAATAAACATTGCATGATTTCACTTACATGGAGTCCCTAAAATAGTCAAACTCAAAGAAACAGAGTAAAATGGTGGTACCCAAGGGCTGGGGCCAGAGGGCAATGGAGAGTTGCTGTTCAGTAAGTTTCAAGTTTCAGTCATGCAAGTTGAATGAGCTTTGAGGCCATTATGAATAAGTTCTAGAGATCTGCACTATCAATTGCTGTGCCTGTAGTTAACAATACTATATTGTACATTTAAAATCTTGCTAAGAAGGTAGACTTCACGTGTAGTGTTCTTACCACAGTCAGAACAACAGAGCCAAAGCACAGAAGGAAAATTTGGGAGGTGATGGATACGATTATCATGTTCATTGTGGTGCTGATTTCATGGTGTCAGAACTTATCAGATGTCCATATACGTGTAGTTTCTTAGCTGTATCAATTATACCTCAATGAAGCTGCTAAGGAAATAAAAGCAAGAAACAAAAGACAGTGGCAGGGGCTAGGGGTGTAGCTTGGTGGTACAGCATTTGTCTAGCAAGAGAAAGGCCATGGGTTTGACCACAGCACTTCAATATAAATAAAAAATGTTAAAAAAGGCAGCAGACTGCATTTGACTTGTAGGCCAAAAGAAAAGAGAATTATCCAGCAGAGGATATCAGTAGTGCTGAGTTTGAAAAGCACCATACTAACTCAAAGAGATCAACAGAGTTGGCACCAAACCCTGAACCCCCTGGTCCAGCTCACCACAGATAAATCCCATGTTTATGCAAGTGTTTGCAAATTAGAAGGGCAGTATTTAGGTGATGGTTACAAAGTAGGATATTAGTCATTATGCTTTCTTCTTACAAGAAAAAAAGGAAAAGGTGAAAGAAGGCACCAACCTCCAAAAACTATGTTTAATGTTGGTTTCTTCTTGCTTTAAGTGGAGACAAATAAACATGTGTCAGGAGGTCCAGGTCCCACACACAGGTTTCCAGGTGTGGATGCCTGAGACTGGCTGCACCCACAGGAGGGGAGGCCCTCAGAGGTGGAGGGAAGCCAGTAAGGATACTCTGAGAGGGCTGCAAGGATGACAGGTTTATTTTTGCAGTGGCAGAGATAACAATCCTTGTGTTCAACTCACTTGATCACAGAACTCCTCCCCATCACATTCCTGGCATGTGACTCTAGTGGTTTCATTGGGATTCCAACTAGGGGGCTTCTCTTGCTTACTTACTGCACACCCTTGACTCCATCCCCTACTAGAACCTAAACTCCATAGAGCACATGCCAGTAAGTGCTCAGTGATGATCTTCAAGAGCGAGTGTGGCAGGAGGAGGGAGGGGGGTCGGGATTGGGGGAGAAATGGGGGAGGGCTAATTGACCAGTGTGTGCATGGATACTTCTACCTCCCTGAAACCCATCGAGATGTATGAGTACAATGCACCAATAAATTAATAAAAAAAGAATACATGAAGTTCAGCTCCCTCTTGGTGTCTGTGGAGCAACATGGTCAACATCTTAAGTAAATAGCTGTGCTAGGAAGAAGAGCGAGAGGCAGAGACTGACTTCAGTAAGTGGAGCCTGTGGGGAGGGGAGGAAGAATCTTCACACACTAGAGAGAAGAGAAAAGTAGAAGGGATAATGGAGAGAGTTGTAAACTTTATAAAGCAAAACAGAAACAGGAGCTGGGCGTGGTGGCGCACGCTTGTAATCCCAGTACTTGGGAGGCTGAGACAGGAGGATCTGGGTCCGCGGCCAGCCTCAGCTACTTAGTGAGGCCCTCTGCAACTTAGTGAGACCCTGTTTCAAAATACAGAATAAAAGATAGGGCTCGGGGTGTAGCTCGGAGGTAGAATGCCCCTGGGTTCAATCCCCAGTACTGCAAAAAAAAAAAAAAAAAAACAGGAAAAAATGTTAAGTGCAGGAAGGAAGGGAGAGAGACCTGATGACTGACAAATGGGCTAAAAGAAAGGCAAAACAAAATCCCACAAGTTTCATTGTTTTGCCATTACTTTCTACTTTAAGGAAAAGTTTGTCTGGGACCAATGATCAGGGCTGCTGTCTGGAGAGGCAAGCTAGGGTCAAAATGAAGTCCAGAGGATGGAAAGACGGAAGGCGGTTGAAGATGGTCTCAAAATCATTGCATATTAAAATCAGCGAGGGCTGAAGACATGGCTTTTACATGCTCAGAGATCGGTACCTAGCTTTCCAGAACACCCTACTGTTATTGGGAGAATTTTGAAAAACCACGGACAGGCTCCAGAAAGATAACAGCACTGTGAGACCTCACCTTAAAAAAAAGTAGTTGTTTGAAAAATCAAGCACCCATCTAATTACAGGTTGGTCAGCTTCGTAGTAACAAGCAAGGAGACACTAAAAGAAATTATTTTTAAAAATTGTCCTGCAATCTCCTAGAAAGAAACAGAGTTCTGAGTAGCAAACAAGGTTTTGTAGAGAGCAAATCATGCGAGGACAACTTTATTTCCTTCTATAATAGAGCGGCAGGCCACAAGATAGAAGGGGTAATAGATGTAACCTACCTCGATTCCACCAGGCTTCTGATTCCTCCCTAGCATCCTCATCATAAGCCAGGAGGATTGGTCTGTGCTGGACCACACTATCAGGAAGGAGCACCAATGCTGTAGGATGGCCATCTGCATCTCAGGATGGCCGGGGCGGGAGGGATCAGGGATGGAAGGGCACTGTAGCTCAGAGCACATTATTGAGAGAATGACCCATGACTTAGCAAAGTGTGCATAGAAGATTCGTGTCCACCTATGCCATCAATCATGGTATCTTTGAATAATTTGATGCCTCTCTCTGGAACTCAGTTTCAAAATCTACAGAATGGATGGATTTAAAGTAGATGTTTCTTAGGTCTTTCTAGCTTTCCACATGTGTGATCCTCTAGCTAATATTACTTTACAGACTTCAGAACCTTGTCAAACAGCTGAGGCTTCTCAGATGTGGTTTGATGTTACCCTTTTTACCCCTTTAGGGTAATTTTCATATTTATATAGCAACTCATTTGCATAGTTTTTCATATGAGTGTTTTTGAATGCCTAGTGTTGTACGAGAAGATTCGAAGGATATATTTGTCAAAAGCCACTTTTACCTTTTATGGGTTTTACATAATACCTGTGTCAAAATTTTCTCAAAAGCAGTAATTACAGAAGGATGTTCAAATTGAATGCTTGATAATAAGTTGAAAATAAGAATTAATATACATCCCTGAGTTTAAAATACTATATTAAACATCCTGAAAATTAATTGTGTCTACTACTAACATTACAGCAAAATGGTCAACCGTATTGCAATAAATAAAAACGCAAATGCGCAAAGCCTAGGCTTTACTTTCATTGACTTAAAACAGCTTGCTTATTAAAAGTCTATGAAATCTTCTTTTTCATTAGCTAGTTTATTCAGAAAGCTAGCCACCCTTGATCAACTCCAAATTATTCTTAATCCCTAAGAGCTGATTGATTTCATACAATTTCAGCTGGTTCATATAGAAACATATCTTTAAACTTCTTGTAAAAAGTGCCCAGATGGAGTAACATCCTAAAGGTGGTAATATGCGTATTGTTCGTTACTTCACTTTTTAAGGTGGCATTTCAGATTAATTAAGCATTTGATAAAGCTCATGTTTATGCAAGTGTTTACAAATTAGAAAAGCTCTTAGCAGCATTTAATTTGTTTGAATATATATATTTAATTTACTGCTTCTAATGGAAAGAAGCTTAAGGGAATTTAAGAGTCATAGCCTTACTGATAGACATTAGGCATATGCGGAGTGTAATTATTATTGCTAATATTTCACGTGTGCTGTGTGTCGACAGGAGCGGTAAGGAGCCCTTGCGATTCCACAGGCAGCAACGTGGGCTGTGTGTGCTGGGCGTTCATATCACTCTACATGTTTATCTCTTGGTGGGTTTTCTCCCCGCCCTCTAACTGAAATGTGTTTTCCTCCCACTAATTTGTGCACACTTGTGTTATAATGAGAAGGGGGTGCTTCTCTGATCCTTTGGCATGTGATTTGTCCAATCCTACCGAAATTCTGGACGCAGCTCAGTTCCTGTCATGACAAATATCATTCCCATCCTCAGCCAATGGCCAGTTTATCTCCAGGACCATGAGATTAAAATGAATCATTTCGGGCAAGATCTCATCCAGCTGTCTCTCTGAAAGCCATACAAAGGGTTTATGTGGATAGGATTCCTGCTGCTCTGTAGACACACAGCTTCTGGCTCTGGAATGGAGGACGAATGATGATTTCATCTTCGTTATTTTTGGAAACCTTTTGGTTTCAAGCTGAACAAAATGAGTTCTTTAGACATAATTTAAGCACCTACTCTGTGCCAGGTTCTGGGCTGAGGGCTGGGAGTGAAAAGATGAATAAAGAAAAGGCTCTTGGCCTCATCATTTCTCAACGGGGCTGCTAGAGCAGCCTTCTGTCTGATTTCCCTGGCCCCCATCTTGCTGAGCCCTTCCAACCTGTTCTCCACCCAGCCCTGGAAAGTGACCCATCTCAAAAATAAAAGCTGACCATGTTGGACCTCACATTTAAACCCCCTATGACTGCCCTGTCCGTCACAAAATAAAATCTGGGATTCCAGACATAGCATGAAAAGTCCCTCGTGATTTGTCCTTTCTCCCGCCCCTTTGTCACCCTCTTTGCCTATGCTATCTGTTCCATTGACACTGAACCACTTAGAGTTCCTCTGGCCACTGCTTCTCGCCTTGATGTTTCTATTTCTAGCAGCAACTCTCTTTACCTACTAACTTCAATTCCTCCTTCAAGATTCACTTGAACCCCTCCTATGCTTCCGATCCCCCTTTCCTCTAAAAAGCAGGCTAGCTCATGGCCAACTGGGTTAAGGCATTTGTCACACCACCTGCTTATCTCTAAGCATTCACCACTGCCATCTAATTACCTGTTTATCGTTTCATCTCCCCCACTAGCTTGATGTTTGTTTCTGTTTTTAAATCAATGTGTTTTTCATTTCAGTAGTACTAATTGGTTCTTTTTAAAATTTCTACCTGTTTTTATTTCCTCTTTGCATGATTTCTTAAATAATTTATATTCTAGACTTTGAGCATCATTTCTTCATTTGTCTTTGGAATATCTTAAGCATTTTCAGTTTGAAGTCTCTTCTTTACAAGTTATCTCACCATTTCCAGTAATTCACTGGAGTGAATTACTCACCTGGTTGTTAATTTTTTTAATCTTACATGTTGTTTCATTTCCTAATCAATTTTGAAATTTGGGCATTATGTTTCATCATCAGTGGAAACTTTCTTTTGACATTTGGTGTGGCTAACAGGCTCTTGAACCCCCTGGTCCACAGCCAAGTCCTTATCGTCTCGTGGTGTGGCTTCTATTCCTGTCCTGTGTCCTAGATGTGTCACATCTAGTCACCAAACCAGAGGGCTCTCTAGTTTGACTCAAAGAGTTCCTGTTTTTACCTTTTAGCTTTCTAGAAGCTTCATTTAGACATCACTCAGTACCATTTTGTTTCCCAGGCAGATAAGGAGTGTCCCAGTGAACTAAATATACCTAAGTCCGTCTCCCATAACATTTAGGGAAATTTTGAGCCCTAATACCTTACTGTATTCCCACTCATTGCTTCTTCACTCGGTTCCAAGACCCAAAGCCCAGCAGGCATAGGGCAATGCCAATCCCAGCTAGTATTCTGAGTTTGTGTTCCATTTCTAGTCTTTAAATTATCTGTGGAGGTATGGTTATTATTATTATTATTATTTTTAATTTTCTCTTTTTAATGTTTCTCTTAATTACCTTGCATGTTCAATGGATGGAAGGAAAGTCAAGAAACAAACTAATATGCCCATCTCTTTTCTTTATTTCCCTCTGAGGAAATGCGTAAACATGAGAGGCGGGCTTGAAAGGTGGGAGGGATTGAAGGATTGGGATAAGTAGTTAACTCAACAAATAATATTGAGAATATACAATGTACAAATAGCCTTGTTAAAAAGCCAAGAACATGAAAATGCTAATAAGATAAATGCCTGGATCTTAGGGGCTTCAAATAGCATATACTTAGTCTTCTTCTTTCATAGAAAAAATGTGAAGTGCTTAGTATAGGGTAGGCATTCGTTAGAATGCTAGGAATACAGTAGGAACAAAACAGTCAAGGTCCTGGAGTCCAACAACTGTTGGAGGAGATGGACATGTACAACTTAAAAAAATGTAATAATGTGGAGATTTGGGGTGCTTTGAGGACCTGACTGGAACAGCTAGGTTATCATTAAGTTGCTAGCATATGATGAGTTGATATTGGCCATTCACTGAGTAGAGGTATTCCCAGAGACCTGCAGGTGAGAGAGACTCTGGTGCTTCGTAGGTGGAAAAACTAATTCAGTGCAGGTCAGCCAGAGATGGCAATCAGGGGTCACCCAGCCCCATTTCTGTGCTCAATCCCCTCTGTAAGGAGAACTGTGAGGAAGAATACATTAGCTCCTTAGAGCAGGCAAGACTATCTGTGGACATCAAAGTGTTGCCTAGGCATTCACAATGATTTCCAGGTACCTCCCATTTCTCATCTCCTTTACATTCTTTGGTGTCATGCAGCCAGAAGTGAATTCTTAAGAGCTGATATAATTTCCCTTCCAAAGATCTCCTGACAAGCATCTTCAAATTGTTTGGAATCCAATTGAATAAATTATAATCTATGTGACTATCTTCTCCCTCCCACCTTCTCCTGAACTCTGAAGAGATGTGATGTCTTACTCCTAAATTACTTAGCACTGCTGAAATGCCAACTGATTCTTCCTGGTTGGCCAAAAAATGAGTATAGCATGGCAGTTCCCCCAGGAAATTTTCTCCCTTGGGAGATGAAGCTGTTAGCCTAGCAAGTCAAGGACCTGTTAGACATTCCGCTGTTATCCAAATGAGACTTCCAGCAGATGTCTGGAGAGTTGAAATCCCCATCACTACTCTGTCTTTTCTCCGCACTGCTTTTGCAATCTGTGTCTTGTAACGCACCACACATCTCCTCCATGTGTCCCTGCGTGCTCTCATCATGATGGCACTGTGTGCTCTTCGTTTGGCCTGACCCATATGCTCTCCAGCACGCTCCTGCCCTCAGGTCTGGCATTTCCATATGAACGTATATCTTCCTGACATTCACCCCTGCTCTGCCTCCTGTCTAAGCAGCCTGTTTCCTTAGGAATGGGCATGCCCTTCCATTGCAATGTAACCCACTTCTGTTGACTCATAACTCAGAGCTCTAACTCAGACAGTCCAGGTAACAGTTACAAAGTGATGTGTCCTTGCTGGCCCATTTCCAGTGCGTTGTTTCCAAGGACTCATTCTCGATTGCTTTCTAGTTAGGAGGAATTCGGTGTTAGAGTTTTCTCTCCTCCTCGCTACTCTGGACAAGCAGCAGGAACGTCTCCTGAGATTTTGTGAGATATGCAGAATCTCAGGTCTCCTCCCAGACCTACTAAATCCATATCTGCATATTACCAAGATCACCCAGGACATTCATACATGCATCAAATTTACAGAACACTACTCTATGGTACTGCTTTTCCCACTTTATCTAAAGCTTCTTCTAACCTCTCCATGTGATAAAGTCTTTCCAATGGGCCTCAGCTGGGTCCTTGAAAACTCACAGAAGGTAGTGAGTCTCTGTCTAACTCATCGTTATGATACAGGGGAGGCCAGGTTTCATTTGGCCTTTAAATGCTTGACTGTCTTTGAATTTTGTCCTGTCCAAATGGCAGGCATTAGTGTTTAGTGTTCTGCTTGGCTCTGTGCATGTCTGGGTTCCAGTACCTGCAATCCCCAGGAAGGTCCCATATCATATATCCTACTACCTGCTCCATAAGGCTTAAGTGGTATCCTTACATTGATTACTTTTAATATTCATTATAAAAAGAAAATTTATTCTAAACAATATCAGCTGATATGAATAGATGACTTTAAATATTTCCCCCCTCAAAAAGCAAAGCAAAACAGTAGTATTGAATTGTAATTAGATGCTGTTATCTGTTATAAATAAAAAAAGAAAAAACTTTGAGCCCAATGGGGACTTTTCTTTGCTAAACAGAGAGAAGTGTTAAAAAGGTGTTAAAGACATATAGCTCCAAACAGTCTTTTTTTCTTGATACAATAAGAAGCAATGAAAGACCAGAATAGGGAATACCTGCATGCTATGTGTTTTAAATGTTATTACCCATTTGTAGTTGTAGTCCAGTTTTTAAAAGCCACTATGCTAGCTGCCTAACACTAAGGCCCACCTTAAATTGCTACGGAAAGAGAAAAGGTCATTTTGAGAGAATGGTGTCTACTTTACCGCATAGGAGGGAAATTTTTAGTAACTTCTCAAAGATGCTACTTTTTCAGTATGTAAGCAACAAGCAATCATAAGCGGCAAGTAACTTCTGTTGGTATGTTTTGGTACCATAAAATACAGAGACGCCTTATCAAGAATGAGACCCTATAGTTTCAAATTCAGTGTGAAATTTTTCTTTGTGCCAGCCATATATTTGGAAACAACCTCTCTACTCTGCAAAGATCTCAGTGTTTATATTGGTACATTTTCCACAGTGACATGTACCGGGCAGAACAAACATCACCACAGCCTTGCAAAAGCTTTATAATAACATTGTCTTGCTTTGAACCATTCAGTCAATTGTAGACGTAGTTTAAATGTACAGAAAAACTAAATGCACTACCATAGGAAAAATGAAAAGTATTTTGCAGCCTAACTTTAGCATCAAGAGTTTGGGAGCATATGTTTTGACAGAAGAAAGTTTTATCTAGCCTTTCTGGACTATTGTATTTCCAGATTAGCTATAATAATTTCTTTTTAAAGATTCAGAGCCAAGTATCTTGTACCACATAGCATGCTGTATGCTAATTAAAAGTGGCCAAGAAGTCATGAATTCCCTGTGATCTTTATGGAGAGAAATCAATACCTGTATCTATTTCTGTAAAAATCCAAGGCTTTACTGGTAGATATTAGAATTCTGAAAGGCAAGCTTTTATGTTGTGTTTCTTGCAATAATGAGCAATCTAGGGTCAAATAGAAGTCTCATGCAGAGTACAGAATAAAAGAGTAACTATGAACAATCGAAAAATAAATGCAGAATCAGATATTTGTAATGCTGCTTAAAGTGAGGCTAATCTTTATTCAACATTTTTTACTCACATGTAAGACTCCCATTGTGGGATGTTGGAGCAATGGATATATTACTGAGGTTCTAAAACCTTAGTGTTAATGCAAAGAATTATGGTTTTGTAACTCAGTGGGGGAATGCATGTACGCGTGCACGCACACACACACACACACACACACACACACACACAACCAGCAATTGCAATTCCTAGCAGTATTTATTGGAATAGGAGCCCTTAAGGAGTTTTCATTTTACCACAATTCAAAATTATTGAAATTTCTTGTTCAAGAGTCCTGGCTGGTACATGGATCCTCACCCAGTTGTGAATGGCATGGATAGCTTTAAACTGTGCTAAGATTTCTTACTGCATAACTTTAGTGGATGCCATTGAGATTGGCCACAATCATAATCCTAATTATCATTACAAAAACTCAAAAGTATATCTAATTGTATTAGATTTTGTGTCCAATAAAATTACCACATAATAGGCTATCAGCAGCACTGAGAGATATCACAGAGGAATGCGTCTTATGGCTGAAGATTCTTAATGTGTTTTCAGCAGATTTTACTGAGGAGTGGGAAGAGCCAGGATTTCAATAAGCAAATGTATTCCAGGAGAACATCCCACTTGATATTTATTTGACTATTAACTTCATGGTTATAACTGCTGCTCTTCCTCCAATGACACCATTTTTTCCCCTAATGTGCAAGTGTTTCAATATAACAATGGCAGAATTATTTCATAATTCCACTTGTGGTCACTAATGCATTACCAATTGGCTGATTAAACTGGTAGTTCTAGAGGGCGACAGGAAGGGCTCTGAAATGTAGCTTCCAGCAACACCCCATGCACGGTGAATGGCAAAACCCGTGTGCTCCCCTCAGGAAAGTCAAAGCAGTTCATCGAGAACTATAAAATTCAAGGTTAAATCTCAAGTCATTGTCCTTATTTGCCAGAGCTAGTGAGGTAGCAGTAACTCATTTTAATCATAAAAATAGGAATCAGAATATCTTTTCTTTTTTTCCCTTTCTTTCCTCCCTCCCTCCCTCCTTCCCTTCTCCTTCCTTCCTTCCTTCCTTCCTTCCTTCCTTTCTTCCTTTTTGTGGTTGCTATCCTAAGTTAATCCATCAGAGACGATTGTTGGTTCGCTTATGGCATAGAATGCATTCATAGTGCTGGGATGTGATCTGAAATCCTCTAGGAAAAAAGGACTTCAAAATGTACTTTGCCTGTCCCTCTCTTCCACAGCGCTTTTCTTGTGCGCTGGTAGGAAGTAGCATCAACAAATCTGTGTCCTTTGATAATAGGCACACAGAGGATCCCCGTGCGTCCTGGTCCCTGCTGACTCAGGAGAAAGGAGATGACAGGAGATGGTGTCTTGGGCGGAGCGCTCCTGCCTAGGCTACAGGCTGCACACAGATCCTGGGCAGCCACCATTTGTCGGCTACCTTTTCATTGGAAAGTAGGCCTTCACCTTTGGCAGATGGCTCTATTATACTAAGCAGCTTACAAATCTGGTGGAGAAGCGCCTCCAACTTTCTTTGAATGGTTGTGATCCACATTTAGAGGTGGTATTCAGGAAACCTGCATGAGAGCAGTAACGACGCTCTATTTAGAGATAGGAGTGTGTCCTGAAATGCTTGCCTGGATGGGCCATGTGTAGCCCCTAAGGCCACCCACCACAGTTGTAACAAAACTCACCAGCAGCCACAATAATGAAACGTTTGGTGGATTTCTCTCCTAGCTTCCTAATTATGAAGCTTATATTTTACAACCATTTGAAGTCTTCTCTCTCTCTCTCTCTTTTGAAGAACCATTATTTCTCCCAACATGAAGGCATGTGATGTGAGTAGTTTGCATAGTCAAGAGAGGCAAGGTTGTAGTTTTATTTTCAAGTTAGATATCATTCAAATCTAGCTTTAGCAACAGGTCTTGGTCCATACCCTCTCTCAAATACCTCTCATTTTCAACAGCGGAAATCCACAATTAAAAATTTGCTTTCAGTTCTGAAAGACATTTAAGCCCTCAAGATTGATTTGTTAAAATAAAAAGGTGTCACAACTAGGTAAACAATACAGTTTTTTCTGCAGTTCAGCTAAAAAAAAAATCCTGAGTGGTGCTAGAGACTCTTGTGGGCCACAGTAATTTAAGGATGGACATATATTTATTCACTTCTTTTTGAAGGATCACCCCTGAAATTTATGCTAGATATTAGGACTGAGGAGCCAGGTCTGTGCTTGGAAAGAAGAGAAAACCAGTTTTACTTCCCTCAGAATTTCAACAAGAAATAGACTCAGTTACATTTGGTTAAGCTGTGCACTTGACAGCCACTTGTCAAAATATATCATTTGAGTTCTAATATGCTTTGTGTATATTCAGCAATAAGCTTAGGCATAAAAAAGAAATGAACGAGAAATTCCCACTCTTAGAATTATATTGCAGTTATTTAATGTTTAGAGGGCTGATGAGAATATATAAAACCATTAATGCTTGAGGATGACCCCACTATCAAGCCATATTGCCAGATCCCATAAACAGCTATAAATTGTCAGAGCTTCAAGAGTACACAGTGACCCTGTGTCCAACTAAGCACAGCATTCACTATAGTAGTTAACCTTTGACTGGAATAGTAAATTAATGCAGATCTCAAAAAAAGAAAAAAAAAACTCCTGTGCAAAAAATCACCCTAGAAAACATGATGCATTATAATGAAAGACCAATAGTAACTTGACCTCTAAAACTTATGGCCAGGGGAAGTATCAGGTAGGCTTGGAGGAGGGTGGAGCCTGTGTTCATTAGAAAGGTTACTAAGCACTATACATCTTCTGTTCTGCGGTTAAATTCTGCCACAGCCAAAGAACAGCAACTTGTGTTATAAAGACAACAATGTCAGGTGTTCCAGCCTATTTTAGTAACACCCCTTTATTACTGAAAGTGCCTCTGGTAAATGCCCAAATTGCCTATTTGCACTAAATAAAATGTCACTTTGTGAATAAATTAGGCATTTTATGCTGCCTTCTGTACGTCTAATGACATCCGTTGTAATATAATGTTTGCTTGTCTCCGGAGGCTGGCTCTGGAAATCAGCTTGCACCTGTGGCTTTTGGGAGATATTAAGTAGAGCTTTTTTGTACTCGCTTCCCCTGGTAGAATGTCAGCGGAAGACTAGAAAAATATTACCAGAGTATTTATGAATACACCTCTGGGGCTTAAAGTTTTGCATTGACATGGACCTTTTGACATGTCATGGTCTCTGTCCTGTGGGAGTTGGTAGTAGCTTGTAGTTCATACGCTTTACTTTGATTCTGCCTGGGAACAAATGAATCAGATTAATTTTGTGTGCTTGGTGTAAATGTGGACACACGACTTTTTTTTCTGTCTTTGCATTTATCTGTTGTCGCCTCTACCTTTGAAACAACTGAAATTCCTCTTTCCTTGTGTATGCACTTTGATTCTAAACATAAGCTAAATTTTTACATGACCAACAGAAGAGGAAGGGGCATTGGGCATATACCAACATATATCCAAATAAGCCCTCAAAGTTGCAAAATGTACACACATCTTATGAAACTGTTTGGTGGCTTTCTTGCCACTTTATACATACCAAAACCCATTTTTTCAGCTTTTTTGTTTTTTGGTACTAGGGATTGAACCCAGAGGCATTCTACCTCTGAGCTATACCTCCAGTCCTATTTTTTTAAACAAGTTCTCACTATGTTACCAAGGGTATTGCTAAATTGCTGAGGCTGGCCTCAAACCTGTGATCCTCCTGTCTCAGCCTCCCAAGTACATTACAAGTGTGCGCCACCATGCCCAGTATGAGCTGACTTTTTGAAAAATGCTTTCTTTAAAAAAATGATCATCCCTCAGCAACTTAGTTTAAAAAAATTATATAGGGCTAGGGGTCTGGATCAGAGGTAGAAGACCCCTGGGTTCAATCCCTAGTGCCACACACACACACACAAAAATCAGCTGGGCATGGTGACCCACTCCTGTTATCCTAGTACTTGGGAGACTGAGACACAAAGAACAGTCTCAAGGCTAGCACACTGTAACTTAGCAAGATGATGTTTCAAAATAAAAAAGGGCTGGACATTGTAGTTTAGTGGTAGTATGCACCTGTCTTCAATCCCCAGAAACACACACACACACACACACACACACAGACACGATGCAGAAAATTATCCATATAGTACTTTTATACAGAAATATAAGGATTAAGTATGTGCTTAGTATTTCTTTTCTTCCTCTTTTGTTATATTTGACAAGAACTGGTAAAAGTAAAGACCCCAGTGAATAATACTCCAATGACCTTTGTCATATAAAAAGGAGAAAATTTATGAAAATAGTTTTTCCATGGTACATAGAACTTCTAAAAATATGAAAATAATTGCTAACTCACATTGTATGTTTCATGTCAATAATTATTCAAATCATCTTCTATTCATTATCTCTTTGAGTACTTACCAAAAAATGATAGGTAGTAATATTTTCCTAATTTTTCAAAAAAAGGAAAAAAGTTACTAGAATATGACAAACCAAAATAGGAGTAGTCTCCTTGCTAAGTCGTATTCTTTGTGTAAGAAGTTCTTCTCTAACTGAAGAATTATAATGGATTCTTTTTTTTTAATAGATACAAGCTGTGGAGTCAGAGTATCCTAATTTGAATACCTTCTTTCCTTTTAGATCTTTAGTTGATTTTATATATTAGTCAGGATTTTTTTGCTGCCAGTGAGAGAAAACATACAGGCTTAAGTATAGCACATATATTGAGAGATTGAGAGAAAGAGAGAAGAAAACTTTACTCCTCTTATAACTAAAAATTCCAGAATAATACCAGCTTCAGATATGGTTAGCATCCCAATTAATACAATGTCATTAAGACAAGAGTCTTTATCTATGTCTCACCTCTCCTCTTTCATTCTGAGTCTACTTGGTGATAGGACAGAGGCCAGCAGTTCCAGCCCTAAACACTCCCATCTTCACACTCAATAGAAAAGAAAGTTCCCCAAAGTTTGGACAAAAGCCTCAAGCCTGTTGGATCCATCCCTGAGCCAATAACTGAAGTTGGGTGAATAGAATCTATTTATTGGGCACCATATGTCTGTGTCATATGCTCCAAGTTAAGAGTGGATCATAAGTGGTCACTCATGGAAAACTGGGATGCTCATATTTGGGGTGAGGGAGAGAATGAGGGAGTTTATTATGAGCCTCTGAAAGAGCTCTGAATACCACTCCTCATCTGTAAAATGCTGGGGGGGGGGGATGCTAACCACATCATAGAGTTGTTAGAAGCCAATGAGCTACCATGTGTGAAGTATAAGGTATAACATCTAATGAATTGGCTTCTCTCCCACTTTCTTTTTTCTTTCTCCTTTTCTTTGTCTCCCCTTATACCTCTTTCAATTTGTATTTTTTCTACTTTGGCATCTTCTATTATCATTATCATCATCGCCATCATCATCATTATATGTCATGGGTTTTGGCCCATGGTAAGAACTGAACAAATGGTACTCATCTTTCCTTTGTGCTTGTGGAAGTTGAACCATCTAGAAGGAACTGAGCAGAGCAAACCTGATGTTGGCTCAGTGTGTAATTCCTGAAAGTCAAGTGTTGTTTTTTTTTGTGTGTGTGGTACTGGGGATAAATCCAGGGGCATTCTACCTCTGAGCTACACCCCCAGCCCTACTTTTTATTCTTTATTTTGAAACAGGGTCTCACTAAGTTGCAGAGGGCCTAAGTAGCTGAGGCTGGCCACAAACCTGGATCCTCTGGTCTCAGCCTCCCACATACTGGGATTACAAGTATGCGCCACCACACCCAGCTAAAAGTCAAGCTTTTAAAAAGATGTACTGTGGGTCCCACCTGAATATCACATGCCACTTTATTCCCAAAAGTGCTCAGCCAGTGCTGTACACGGTACCGCCGGATTCAGAGATCATGGGGTCCCTCTGTGAAACCCAAGTTGTACAGTTAATGGTTATTTCCTTCTATGAAGTCTCCCTATCTTTGAGTGAAAACCAAATAAAAATTCTCCACTGCCCCTTATAAACTGTCTCTGAGAAAAGAAAAACCCACAACCTAACCACACACATCTTTCTTCAGCTTTCATCATGCCTTAGCATGAAAATTACACATTTTGTGAGTTATAGCAAAATTACCAAAGACAATCATGTCCCCTGTCTTTATCTCTGATTGGATATATCATGTAAGCCATGCATTATTACCAATCCTCAAGTGATGTGATTGGATTTAAAATGCTAAAATTCACAGTTTCTTCATCCATGCAAAGTAGCAATCTGATTAGAAAATATATATATATATATATATATATATATATATATATATATATATATATACTTAGTGGTTAAACCTAGTCACCACGTTTCCTAAGCTTTTCAGTGTGGCATATAGTTTAGTTGAGACTGATGAGAATATAGTGATACCTGCTTAATTTTCCTTAATTTCCAAAATAAGGCCCCAGGATAGGGATTAACTTTCCAGGATGGCTCAGTTGCATACCCCAGACGAATGAAAGGCCACAGTGGGGTGAAATAGATGGCTTTTCTTCAATTCATACTTTCTGTGGCAGTCGGGGGGATGGGTTGAAAGCACAGTTCAAAACAAAACAACAACAAAAATAAAAAATATGGTGAACAGACAAAGAGAATACTGCTTTGTGTCTACTCCCATTCCATATTCTCAGAACATCTAACTATATTTTCATTATCTGATCAAGATGCCCCTTATATCATCATTTAGGGTTATTCATTCAGATCAAATAATCACTTAAAGTTAAGTCAGTAGAAATTAAAATTAAAAATCTTTGGGTAAAAGTCTCCATTCTAAGATGTTAAAAGAAGGTTCTAAGAATTTCAAATAGTTGTGAGATTTTTTTGTGTTTTCTTCTTTTTTTTTAGCAAGAGGGAGTATTGGATAAAACTTAGGCATCTCCATATGTACAAAATTCCATCCTTCTTGTAACAACTGGCTCATTGTTTTCTTCTGCAACCATCTCTAACTAGTAACTTGGAGCGCAGATGTTGCATTGCTTTTTTACTATAGCTTGGATGTGGATGTACCACCCTCTGAATTGGATTATAAATCAAGGGAAAGCATTGTGTCCCAGACCTCTTTCTACTCTCATAGTTAAGCCCAGAACGTTATAACTGTAGCAGTTGCTGAAAATAGTAATAGTGACCACATATGGAACTTCAGTTTTGTGGGATGCCCTGAGACGAGCATTGTATATGTCATCTCTTTTATATATAATCCTCAAGAAGCACTAATGAGGTAATTATTACTATCTCCATTTTTAAGATAGACCATCTAAGACTTAAAGAATGAAAATTCTTTTCCGTGGTGGCAGATCGAACTCTAGACTCTATTTTTATTTAAACCTCCAAATGCTGTGATTATAAGTGCCTATTAAATATTGAATTCGCTGAATACAATTCTTTACAATGAGAAAACCATGCATTTGCAAAATATTTTTGCAGTGAGGGGTGCAAGACTCACATGTTACAACGTATTTTCAGGCATATACTGAACCTCTCACAACTGAACCCTTTCTATGAACTGCTTTTACTAGTCTCAGCACATCAGTATTATTTCATGTACTTTGTGTACTTTGCTATCTATTGGGTATCTGCCAGACTGTGGACAAATAACGGGTATATATTATATTTGTATTTTTCTCAGTTCTTAATATAGTGCCAGACATATTCTAGCAGGGACTGAATAGACAAGGTTTTCATGTATAAATAATAAAATGAGTCAATCAAAAAGTTCACTGATCATTAATGCATCAGCAAATGAAGAAGTTAGTTGATGTTACAGAAATTTGCATATAGAACATTATCTAGTCTGACTTTGGTAAATAATAGCAAATGGTGCCTTTTCTAGAATATTACCACCTTGTTCCTTTGTGAGATACGATGCAAAATGCTCTCTAGGGTTGATTGCCAATACACTGTTTCTACTGCCATTCCAATGTTACTTGTGTTGCATTTGTAAATATTTTATTTCTTTTTTTGTGGTACTGGGGATTGAACCCAGGGGCATTCAACCTCCAACCTATACCCGCAGTCCTATTTTTTATTTTTATTTTGAAACAGGGTCTCACGTGGTTGATGAGTCTCACTACTTGCTGAGGCTGTCCTCAATCCTGCAATCCTCCTGTCTCAGCCTCCCAAGTACTTGTATTAAAGGCATGTGCCACCATGCCTGGCTATTTTATTTCTTCTTTATCTATCTAAAATAGAGCCTAATATGAATTCATGCACCTGCATGCTGAGATTTTATATTAGGCTATTTTGTGTTGCTTTAACAAAATACCTGTGGCTGGTTAATTGATAAGGAAAGTGGGTTGAGTTAGGTCACAGTTTTCGAGGCTCAAGGGCATGGTGCCTGCATCTAGCTCTAGCGATCTCATCACTATGGTAGAAATTCAGGTGATTTGCTCAGCCTCATGGCAAATGGTATCACAATGGTGGGGATACAGGTGAGAATGCCAAGCTGCACACTTGGAAGGGAGAGACAGGTCATAGGGTGATACCAGAAGCAAGAAACTAGAGAGGGTCCAGGCTCACTCTTTTTTAGCAAGCTACTCTCTTGGGAACTAATCCCATATTACCAGAGTTGACCCACTCCCACAGAAAGCATTAATCCCCCCTTCCACAGGAGGTCACTGCCCAGTCACTTCCCGTGAGTTCCCACCTCTTTTTTTTTTTTTTTTGCGGTACCGGGGATTGAACGCAGGGGTGTTCTACCTCCGCGCCACGCCCCCGGCCCTATTTTTTATACTTTATTTTGAAACCGGGTCCCACGAAGTTGCGGAGGGCCTCACTAGGTAGAGAGAGAGAGAGACAGGGAGACAGAGAGAGAGACAGGGAGACAGAGAGAGAGAGAGAGAGCGAGCGAGAGAGCTGAGGCTGGCCACGAACCCGGATCCTCCGGTCTCCGCCTCCCAAAGTACTGGGATTACAAGCATGCGCCACCACACGTGGCGAGTTCCCACCTCTTAAAGGTCCCAGCACCTCCACACCACCATATTGCGGACCACGCCTCCAGCCTATGAACTTCTGGGGGACAAACAGATCCAAATCACAAGAGTTTTGCTTTTAGCAATGAACATTTTCATGCAGCATAAGTAGATGTGAATATTTAAATAAGCAACAGATTATGCAGCAGTGAAGTTTGCCTTCCACTTCTAAACCAGGGATCAAATCAGCATCCTCTGAACATCGACTGAGAAGATTCAACACTGTCAGAGTCATCAGAGATGTCACAGGCACCTTTCCTCAGCAAGCACATGGAGCTGCACCTGTTGTCAGCAGCCCTGCACCACGTAGCAGAGGAAGCATCCCGTACCATTAGTGAATCCTGTAAGACTGCACAGATATCCCTGCAGTACAGATGAGAAATCATGCTCAGTGGTCTTCTTTCTAACTCAAAGTACTTCTTCCAGTTATTTGTAGGTTCTTTAAATTACTCCACCTTAAATAACTGAAATATAATAACTGAAAATGTCCTTTTAGTGAGTTCTTGGTCTCTAATCACTATTTTTCTCAGCAAAGATAATGTTACTCGTATCTGAAAAAACACAGGGTAAGTCATTTTACTAGCTGGGCCATTTACTTTCATTTGGCTATTTGTTCTTGCTTAATATAGAGTTCCCAATACCCAACCCAAAGCTTGAAAATAGATTATTCAAAACCTTGGTCTGAACAATTGGAGGAGTTAGTATGTGTGACACAGTGTTGTTGTTCATAAAATGATGATGCTATTTAGTGTATTTGTGTGTAGTTACATACATTTCTAAACACTTATTGTCTGACTATGCAAAATGCAAAATTTGTCATATTAAGTTTCTTCATGCATGACCTCTGACTATATAGAAAATAAACTAATATTGACCAACAGTACAATATAGATGAATAATATATGGCATCAATATTTCATCATTATTAGATAGTACAACTTCTATTAGCCCTTACCGTCTAGCCCAGATTGACAAGTATTCATCAGCAAGTAAATAAGAGGTGACTCTGACCATTCTTATTTCCCCTCTCTTTCTTTCTCGCTCTCTCAAATTATGAAAGGTTAATTGGCAGCTGGCTCCAACTTAAAGAAAAGTTTTTGTAAGTCAGTATCGTAAATGAAATTAAAAATGTTTGAACACTTAATCACAAACAATTATTTTTTTAAAAGGTTCTGGATCAACGTGTATGACTTTGTTGCTATCATCTGATGATCACAGCCAGACCTTCATTAGGGAATTAGCAAAATGTTCATTTGGCTGCACTTCCTGTTTGATGAGTAGAGCAGTCAGACTCTCAGGATGTTGTGATTTCCATCCTTTCGCTGATAGATAGACTTACTGTCCTCATAATTGGTTTATCCCAGTAGATGCTCTCCTCAGAGACCATGCAGTCACGGAAAATATCACCCAATTTCCTTCCAAGAATTGTTGGAAGGTTTAATCAAGAAATGTTTGTGAGGTGCACTGAGGAGGCAAGTGCTCTCCGGTGGCAGCGAGAAATGATTATTACTGGAATTAGACTTCACAAAATCTCTAATCATCATCCAGGCAAAATGAAGAGATGACAGAGAAACCCTAGACAAATTATGAAAACATGAAGTTTGTCCAAAATTTCCAAATATATTTTGCCTTTAATTGGAAAGTGATTGTTTTCCTTCCTTTTGATGTTAGTTGCCACTGAGGGTCTAATATTTTAAATGAGTTTTTAGAACAAAAAAAGAGAGAACATTACATTTAAGGGTTTGCCTTCATTCATTCTATGCTTCTCCAATTCTAAATTGCCTCTAATTTCCTTCTTTACACATGCAGTGTAGGAATGGTTGTTTTTCACAGACCTTGCTTTTTCACTAATTAGTTGCTAGAATTAAGTTTGCAATTACCCAACTGAAATATTTTAAGAAAATGTGTCATGTATCAGAAAAATAATTGAAATGAATGATTTGAAGGGAAACTTTGACCTTGTCTTGTATTTTGTAATAGCTTGGATCCTTGTTGCAAGCAAAAGACATCTGACTCAGACTGACTTAAGCAAAAGTGCAGATTTATTTTAAGGATTCTTAGGTCACTCGTGTAACCCAAGAATAAGAAGATGGTTGCGCCTGAAGAAACACTGAAACAACAAAACTTGACATATTTGGAACTTTCTTTCCATTCTTGTTTCTTCTTTCCACTGGTCGGGATCAGTCTTCTCTTTCTATAAAAGAATTTTCTATGGTTTACTGGTCCTCCTGGGAAGAAATGTGACTGCCAGTAATCGCTACACATATTCTAGTCTTTCCAAAAGAGAATGACAACCTTCTCTGTTTCAGATCCAGCATTCCTAGGGAGAGAGTCATTCATCATTCCACCTATGTCTGAGTTACAGTTCCCATTAGCACCAGACCAGAAAGTTGCTTTCTAAGTAGCTTCTCTCAAGTAGTCAAGTAAGCTATGCTAATTTTGTGGGGGGAAAAGGTAGTGCAGCATTCTGTAATGTCGTAATTATATAGCACCCCTTTCCCACAGCCATGTGTTTTTATAATTGCAAGAAACACTTGTGTTGAACAGGATTAACTACTGGGATTCATTTTCCTCCTTGCTCCAAGAATGCAGAACCACATTCCAGTTACCCTGATGACTCCCCCCACACACACACACACACTGAGGTTTTCAATTATACTCAGGCTGAATCGCATGCTTCCACTGGTACACCTCATCATAAAGTCATTTGAATTCGCTCATGGGAATTTTCATGCCCAGGACCGACTCTTTCTCCCTATCTGCCAGAATCTACAGTTCTCATTATTAAAAACCCAGTTTGAGGCCTTTCCTCCTGGGGCTGCTCATTATATTAGATAAGGGACGTATGGGGGATCTCCTCGCCAGTTCCTACCATCTCTTCCACAGCATTCATGGCACTTGACTGCAGTTCTGTTCCTTTACATTTTGGGGTGTGCCTTCCTGCTAAAATACCCCAGCCCAAGCCTCAAAGCAGTATCACATGTCCCCTCAAAAATGTTTATTAAATTGAACGATACTAACTATAATCACAGGAATAACAGATGGACATGGTCTGCTTCCCTATGTGCATGTTTTTTGTGAGTTCCAGAAACATTCCGCACAGCAAAAATAACATTTTTTATCACTACCTTGTAAAATGTGATTGTGTCCTGAAACAACTTTAAAATCACAATCCCAGAAAACTCACCGTGTTGCCATAATAAAATGTATTTGCTTTAAGCTGTAGCAAGTCATGAGAAATTGGACCATGAAATTAAGGTATAATAATTTAATGAAAATCTATCTAATAGTTTAAAAAATATAAGATATACTTACTTGTCCTCCATAGTTGATTTGCTTTTGCTAGCAACTAAACCTGTTATTTGGCAAGGAAAGAAGTAAAATGCCCATTAAAAACAGTTTTTATAATTCTATTTTTCAAATACAACTCTTCCATGCTCTAGAAAGGGTTCCCATTTATGCATGCTTATATTTGTGCCAGACCTTTTCTAATAGAATAATGAGGGTGTTCAATTACTAAAACTGCAACTGCCATTTAATAAAAAGTACTTGCTAATGTATAAGTCTAGGCCAGGCAGGGCAGCACATGCCTATAATCCCAGTACTTTAGAGGCTGAGACAGGAAGATCACAGGTTCAAGGACAGCCTCAGCAACACAGCAATACTCTCAGCAATTTAGTGAGACCCTGTTTTAAAACAAAAAATTAAGAAGATCTAGGGATGTAGCTCAGAAGTAGAGTGTCCCTGGGTTCAATACCCAATCTCTCTCTCTCTCTGTCTCGCTTGCTCTTGCACTCTCTCTGTGTCCCCCACACAAGCATAGCTTCTCCCATTATCAACGTTCCCACTGAACAGCTGACACTGACACGCCATCGTCACTCAGAGTCCAGCACTTAGAGTTCTCGGTGTACATCCTATGCGCTGGGTGTATATCTGCCTTTATAATATCACACAGAACAGTTTCACTGTCCTCAACATCCTCTGTCTCTAGTGCATTTCTTGACTTTGCTTCTATCCTTCCTTTGAGCAAGAGTACCACCCTCCCTTCTGGATTTTATTTTTGTTTTTAATGAAATCTATTGAATCTGGCAAAGAAAAATCAAGAAAGAAGAGAATTGACTCTGGTGAATGAAGAGGTGGAATGGTTTAACTCCTTCTTCCTGGGATCCACCTTATCAAGTCATCCCAAACCCTACCACAGTGGTGGAGGAGACCACCAAGAACTCACGAGACCATAGGCTAAAGCCACTGCAAAACTCCTTTTTCTGGTGGCTTTCATGCTGGAAGCATAACTGGGACAGTTGATCACTTGTTGAAAGTGATCACTTGATCACTAGTACCTCTTCCATGCATTCTCATGGTGGCTGTCAAGATGCTGCTGCTGAAAAGTCATTGGTGTCCAGGCATGGTGGTGGATGCCTGTAATCCCAGTACTTGGGAAGCTGAGATAGGAAGATCACAGGCTGGAGGCCAGCCTCAGCAAGTTAACTAGAGCCTCAGCAACCTAGCCAGACCCTGTTTATAACTAAGAATAGAAAGGACTGGGGGCGTAGCATGGAGGTAGAATACCCCTGGGTTCAATCTCCAGTACCCACCCCCCAAAAAAAAGATAAGCATTGGTTTTAATGATGTGAAAGACAGTGCCAGGCTACCCGATAGACCATAAGATACATGGAAGAAATACTCATATATCAACATTGTTTTGTTTGTTAGTTTCTCTCACTGTTGACCAACAAAGGCTACAACTTTTCCAACCCAAACTCTGTACCCTGGCCCTCCCCTTCCACTGTTAGAACCTGTCCTATCAACTCTCCTGGTTTTGAAGGGGATTTCAAGTGAGATGCATATGTTATCTGAGAACTGTATCTACCTACACGATGTGGACTCTCAAGTAACAACAACAAAAAAAATTCTTTCCGTTTACAAAAAGGGAAGTACCCATGTGAGAATGGCAAAATAAAATAAATCACATAATAAACAGTTGCTGAGAACCATTCATCAGCTAAAAGTCCATCTAGATTCGACTATTCTTTTTTAGTAAATATACACTGTAATTCATTTCTGAAAGCATTTGCTCAGACCCCATGGCTTTTGGAAAGTTCCAACTGGGTGACAGCTGCTGCGTACTTATGTATTCCTTTCACAGATTTGCTAAGAAATTTGTCCTTATGATATTCTGCATTTTGATACAGTAATTAACCACACAAAAACACACAGTCAGAATTTATCAGCAGTTAATATGGACACATGGAATGGCTAATGACAAAGGTTTCATGATAATGTGTGCAATAATTTTCACTTGGAGTAAGCCAACTGAATGTCTTATATGTAGCTTTGGAGGTCGTGGTAGACATACCTAACTTCTTTGGAAGTACAAGTACAGAGAGGTATTGAAATTAGGAAATCCAGAGGGAAAAGCTTCACCTTCCTGCCTCAATAGAAGTTTTAACATTATTTCTTTCTTGCTCATGACCCTTCAATGTCCCCTGAACATGTCAACTTAGATCTAGACCCTTTAGTCTGACTTTCTTGCCGTCACCGAATAATGAAACCACAAGGCCTCCATATTTCCTTTATTTCAGTTGGTCCCATTATCTTACTGTACCTTCTGTTTTCTAAAAATCCTATACTGTTCAAGGTTGATATTGTAGAATTCAGCACTGAGTATCATAGTACATTTTGAATCTTGTATTATTATTATTATTAAATTATTGAGTAGAGGACACACTCTGGCGTGATTAAAATAATCACCTTCCATTCATTTACCAGAGGGTAGAATGAAAGTTGTAACTTTGGTCAAATGCAGTTTCTAAACAATTGGCTCTCCCCTCCTAGCAGGGCTGACTAGTTCATTAATAAATATATTTGTGATATCTGAATCCATAAGCTATTTGGATTTATATTTATATTTATAAGAAATCCTCCTTAGGTATTCTCAGGTAGCTCTACTTGTGAGTCTGCATATATGTGTATACTTGAATACACTTTGTTTAACAAAATAGAGGCTACTGTGAATTCATATGGTGGGATCGAATTGTGATCCAAAAAGCATACTTTCTGCCTTACAAATGAAATGATTGGTCTAGTATTTGTGCTGTCTCCCCTCATTGAAATGAACAGCAACTGTGATAATTACCGAATGTCTATGTTTATATAAAACATCCCAAATATAGACATTTGCTACTATCAACATATATGCCATCTTTTATAAATGCACTTGGCATGTTTAGTAATTATCGCTGAAAGTATTTCCATGAACTTGAATGTGGATGTTGAAAATTCTATTTAACAAAATAAAAGTACCATCTTGTCATTATTAGCATCTTAGAAATGTGTTTGTAATTCAATGAATTCAAAGTAAAGGTTGTTATTGCCTAAAATACTGTATTCATTGTTTCTTTCATTTTCAGCTTGTTTAAATTCTTCCTTAGCCTATTTTGATCACAAGATATACTGGATTTTATTTTACTATGTCAACTTTTTAACTATAAAGCTCAAAATACCTCTGATTCTCTGTCACGTGGTCAGCAAGTACTTAGTCTCTAAGCCAGGCAGGGTGCTTTACTCCAAGCTAACTGATGCGTGAAAGGCAGAGCTCAAAAGACCCTTTTTTCTACACGGTTTTTAGTAAAGGTAGACGTGACATTTAGGATGGTTTTTATTTATTTTAGTTATTTTTTTGTGGTACTAGTGATTAAACCTAAGAATGTTCTACCTTTGAGCTACACCCCAGCCCTTTTCATTTTTTTATTTTGAAACAGAGTCTCACTAAGTTGCTGAGGGTCTCACAAAGTTGACGAGGCTGGACTAGAACCTGTGATTGTCCTGTTCAGCCTCCCAAGTACTGGGATTACAGGTGTGCACCATCACATCCTCAGCTATAGGAGTTAATTATTATTGCTGTTTCATTGTCTTATCAAATATGGGTTCCTTTAGGGAAGATACTACATATATTTTTTTTTACTATGACAACATATATATTTTTTTACTATGACACCCCTGGTGTTTGCCACAAAGCTATGTCTGATATATCTAATAGACAAATGAGGCTGATATTTTATTAACTTTGCATTGAGCCAAAACAAGCTTTCTAATGTAATAAAGGTATACTATTCTTCACAGGATGACTTAAGTTTAACAAAAAAAAAATGTTACAGCATGTTTATTTAATGCTCAGTGGTAGCTGATTTGCCAACACAGTAGCCAAATTTTATTTCTCCACTTACTGGAGGCGCCCTCTGAGGTCCTCATCATTAATTGATATTATTGAGCATGCGTCAGCATGTGGCTCTGCTCTGGTACCGCTGTTTAAAATACACCTCCTGAAACGTAGGCGTCTATCATTCGCATTAAACACATTCCTCTCTCAGACACATAAAAGTTTCCCAAACTAGATTGCCCAGCCCTTAATTAATCAATGCTGCACAGCACTGCTCATGAGTTTGGGGTGAGCACCTTCTCAGCCCTGACTGGAAAACCCCAAGGAGCATTGGTGGTAAGATGTTCTCACTACAACGTACACCCTCTTAATAGCCATCATGCGAAATTTACGACCCTGTAGCACACTTTAGGGATGCTTCTGCAACTCGCCAGCTCACTTTGTTTGCAGTAGGCGAAGCCCCAGAGGCATCAGCATTTAACTGTGATTTGAAATTGCTGAAGTGGGCCGTTCCACCAGGCTGGGTGGCCTACACAGCAAGTCTAATAACAGAAGGCGTCTGTTTGGGGGGAAATGGCCAGACAAGCGGTATTCAGATTATCCTCAGGGAGAACGCATTAATGCCTGAAGAAACTGCTTTTCTCCTTCACTCCAAACCCCCTCCCCCTGTACTCCACTCCACTCCTTTTCTTTTTTTTTTTTTAAGGACAAAGTTTAAATGTAACCTGTGCTGACCTTGGGCTCAATGTTTTTATTCATGGTTTGTTGAACCCTTGGTCAAATTTCCATCCCTGTTATTAATCATTCAGATTCCAGTTGTCAAAGAGACAATTGGAACCCTTCTGCACAAAAGCTGAGTAAACAGGGTACAATGGGGGAGGGTAGAGAGAGAGAGAATGAAACGAGGATTAAGGCAAATAAAATGGATTAATCCTTGACATGATAATTTATACTAGGACTAAGAGTCCAACAGAAGCGCTATTGTAGATTACGTGTGTGATTAATCGCGGCTATGGTTTCGTCGGTGACAAAATGATTAATCAAGTGTGGGACAAAAACAAGTCCTTTTGCATAGGCATCTGACCATGTGGAATCTAGCACGGGCTTCCCAACCAGGCCTTGATTCCTGGGCAGGATGGGCAGACTTCTAAGTCAGGTTTCTGCAGTCCTAGTGAACATGATACCACCATTGTTAGAATAGACCCACTGTCACTTTATTTGCAGAAAGGATTAGGGACAGAACCCATTTCTGGAAAGATGTGCCAGCTGGAGATCTATTTGTGCCTAACTACCAAGGAGCTAGCCAGGAAGTTAAGCAAGTTCCCTTTAGTCTTTGGTTATCAAAGAAAGCAGTTGTGCATTTCAATACAGAACAGAATATCTGGGAAGGATGGAGGAAAACAGATAGATGCAAGAAGGATTTAAGGGACGTCTCATTGTATTTCCAGTTTTTTATTCATTTGGAGTCTATTATTTCAATAGGATGTGTGTCTGATTGCAATATGCTTTCAAATACTTTATATCCATCAACTCCTTAGGACTCAGAATGACTCAGACTTTGCTGTGTGTATCAATCAGTCGGTTCCTTTGGTAAATATGCACACTGCTGCATCCCTTGCTCAGAGGTTCAGTATCAATTCAAGAGGAGGGAGAAGGTGATGAGTACTCTATATTTTAACAAACATCTGCAGGTGAATTGAAAGCAGGCAAATTTCAGGGCAGCTGTAAGAAATGCTACAGCTGAGTGTGGTGGTCCATGCTTGTAATCCCAGTACTTGGGAGGCTGAGACAGGAGGATCACAGGTTTGCGGCCAGCCTCAGCTACTTAGGCCCTCTGCAACTTAGACCCTGTTTCATAATAATAATAATAAGAAGAAGAAGAAGAAGATATGGCTGCGGTGTAGCTTAGAGGTAGAATGTCCCTGGGTTCAATCACCAGTACCACACACATGCATACACACACAAAAACAAAAGCTGCAATAGAGCAAAGGTACATCTTAGTATATCTCAAATTGATTGACACATATCATTTGATATGTGAGATGGCTTTTGTGGTGGAGGAACAGTTTTGGTGTTAACAGTTATATATTTGTTTTAAATCACATTTAAAAGACACGATAACAAGCCAAACCCATTATCTGGCACACATTCTTTAAGACAAATAGAGCTAAAGTAAGCATTTACATTTTCAAAAGTTAATTAATTAAAAATTACTGCACAGTTAATAATGTAGCTGTATGTAGAAGTGGTGAAGAACATGGAAGTGATATATAAATGACAGAAATTTTGAGAAAACTAGGTTCAGTTTTGTCTCTATGAAGCGCCTGATTCATAGGTGCAAGTAGGTTATCGGGACAATGTCTGCCTCCTTGATTATTTGGTTACTGTATCAGCAAATGAATAAATTAGCACTGCTTCTCAGCCTGAGGTCAGACCCCAGGAAGATGGCACCATGAGGCGTCAGGGTGACAAAGGCATTGGGCAGGGACTGAATGGAAACAGTGCCTGCCCTTTACAAAGGTGAGCCAGCGCATCCTGGATTTTGCATATAGACGTGAGAGAGAGAGATGCAAAGGAGGCGAGCTATTTCTCCAGATCACATGGGACTGTGAGAACAGAACTAAGATGAATTAGTGAAGATAATGCTGGGAATCACCTAGGTTCTCAATGTAAGATGTTAGCAAAGAAAATATTCATGGGACTAATGGGTGAGAAATGATCAAGCCAGAGATGAGAACATAAAATTACAGCAACCACCAAATTATAATAATATAGAGTACTAATCAAGTAACATAGGAGAAAGATCTATAGCACTAGTATAATATGCAAAACTCTATCTGATATATTAGTATTCAATATGTGATAAGGAAAAGAAAATACCGGGATCCTCAGCATATGGCATTAGGACTATTAGCTGATAATTGCAAAAATTAATACATTTATAGCCAAACTTGTGCCTTATAGCAGAATAACGTCTAGATGAAATAAAGGCACACATGCCTAGAATAGTAAAATGATGTGAAAAAACTATAGTCCAATATAAATACGTATATAATGCTTGAGTGGAGAAAATTTGTTTTTATGAAATAAAAAATCAGAAACCATCAGGAATTTCTGAATAGACAGAACCATATAATAATTTAATCCTCATATAACAAAATTAATGTCAAATAAAAATATTTGCAATTTATGTTGCAAAATGTTACTATACTATAGATATAAATAAAACTTACAATTAAGCAAGGATAAATATTCCAATAGATAAATGGTAAATAGATATAAATATGCAGTTGTCAAAAATATATATAAGTATTTTTTTTATTTGGTGTATTGTACTATTACATCCTATTCGGGGTCTAGAGTGTCAGAAAAATACATGCACACAAAACTTGGTGTCCTCCCCCCTGGGACCCCCTCCTCACCCTCCCCCCGCATGTCCTTGAGATTGGAATTGGTAATTTTGTGTACATTCATAGCATTATTTCTACTATTGTGTTCATTACTTCATCCCCTCCCTTCGCTAATCCCCCTCAGTCATTCCCTTGGAGTCTCTGCTCATCTATCTGATGTTGTCCTTATCTCTGAATATCTCTCTAGCTCTACATATAAGAGAGAACATACATCTACTCGTTTTTTGAGACTGGCTATACTCAGTATAATAATCTCGAGTTCCATCCATTTTCCTGCAAATGGTGTGATTTTTTTCTTTCTTTTTTTTTTTTTTTTT
>PVJS01015226.1:0-39195 GCA_004027185.1 Glis glis
AGCCGGGCGTGGTGGCGCACGCTTGTAATCCCAGTACTTTGGGAGGCGGAGACCGGAGGATCCGGGTTCGCGGCCAGCCTCAGCTCTCGCTCTGTCTGTCTGTCTCTCTCTCTCTCTCTCTCCTTAGTGAGGCCCTCCGCAACCTCGTGAGACCCGGTTTCAAAATAAAGCATAAAAAAAATAGGGCCGGGGGCGTAGCGCGGAGGTAGAACGCCCCTGCGTTCAATCCCTGGTACCGCAAAAAAAAAAATTAAAAAAAAAAAAAAGCATTTTACATGTATCGGTGGCTGTTTGAAAGTATTTAAGTCATTGAACCAAAGGAAAAACACAAGAATTGTGTCTCATTTATCTGTTCCTCCACCTGAGAATCCAGTTTGGCTCTTTCTCCCTGAAGAACCACTTTCAGGAAACAGCTTAAGCTGAGTCAACTGGTAGCCAGTTCCATCTCAGGGGTAATTCCTAGGCAGCCGTGTTTATGGGCTATTATCATACTGGCATGTCACACCTGAGGTCAACGAGTCTGACTGTTATTACTCTCAGTATTTGCTTTGGCAAACCCTAGTTGTAATACTAATTTGGTTACTTATGATCAAAATATAAGTTAAACATATCAAGGAAGGTTGAATTGATTTATTCACATTTGAAGTTCTTACGTGCTTTAAGATCCAGAAAGGCAGGGACTAGGGCTCAGATACCTTTGCAATGTCCACATACACATTCATACCACCACCTCTGGTACTCAACACAGCACTCCATCCTCCTGAAAATACTCACTGATCATTTATGAAGTGGCATTGCAAATTTATTTCCTTCTACAGTTTGTACAAAGAAAATGCCTAAGAATATAAGCTCTGTTTCAAACTGCCTAGTTTTAAATTCCAGTTCTACCATTTCCTAGATGTGTGGCCTTGGGAAATTTCCTAACCACTCTCTGCCTTAATCTCCCCCATAAGTAAAGTAAGAATAACAATAGTAACTACTTTATAGAGTTATTATGATAACTAAATTTGGTACATACCTTTGGTACATATATAGTAACCATTCAATAAACATTTAATTAGCATCATTATTATTTTGCTCATAACAATCTTGCTTTATTTCTGATTCCAATTCCTCTAGTTAATAGGAATAAAGTTAACTTAACGATCATGTGTTTTTTAAACGCTTTCTTTAAGTAAATATCAATCTTCTTAGGAAAAACTGACCAGTCACTCAGATTTCTTAGCCTACCAGCCATCCCCACCATTCTCCAAGACAGCCTGTGCAGGAGTGTGGTTCTCAGAGGCTGGTGGCAGAGAGGAAGCACCAGGGACCTTTGGCACAGTATCCTTTGCCTCCTCTCCTCTCCAAGGGGATTTCTCTTCTGCACATTTCCAGAAGCCCCACAGCGCACAGCGCACAACTGCAACTGTGAACACGTAGTCGTTCTGTTGGTTTAGAGTCAGCCCTGCTTCCGGGAAGCCAGGGTCACTTTCCCTTCAGGAGTCTGACCCCCATTCTCCCCAGCACTGCAGACCCTCTCAAGGTCTATCTTGGCCCCTGTACCCTGCAGCCATTGCTACAGAACCACCTTGCCCAGATGCACCACATCCCTCTGGCCAAGTCCCCAGAGCAGCTCCACTACATGTGGGACCAGCCCATGCCCTGTATCAATCAAGGGGATCTCAGTAACACGGAGACTTAAGGACGCTCCTGTCTCCTAATACAGTGCTACTCGGCTGGCACGGCCTCTCAGTGTCTGACAGAGGAGCACCACATGAGACTTCCTTCTCTCAGGGAGTGAGGAAAGAAGTCCCCACCCCAGTCATTGGTGCATCCCTCAGATTGCCCAACACGTATTTTCAAAGGAAAATCCAGAAAGGACAAATAAAAACCCAGAAATCCAACTTTTCCCTCTCCCTCCCACTCACTCTCTCCATAATCCCCTGAGCTTCAATGGCCTCAACAGCAAGACTGGCAGCCATAGGTAGGTAGTATCTTTTCTTTATAATACAGGGGAACTCAAGGAGCTTGATTCTTGATAAGTTAAAGAGATATATAAAATAATTTTAAAATCATTTTAATATTACCAAATTATATTATATGCACATACAAATATGTAACAACAAATCCCACTATTATGTATAATTGTAATGACCTATTTAAAATCAATTTTAATGTCAGAACTTGAGTATTCCTTCTGCCCCAAACAGAAAGAAGCCTCAGACCAACCCAGGAGGTCAAGATAACTAACCAACAAAGGAGAAAAGGGCATAATTAATTTCAACGTATGCTCACATTTTGTGTGAAGGCACCATGCTAGGGATGGAGTATATATGAAGATAATAAGGGGTGTTTCTTGACCTCAGACACCTTCCAATATAACAGAGGAGGTGAAAAAGGCACAGTATATTACAAAGTAGACTTCGGTGAATGCAACATAGTGGGTAGGGAACCTTTATCATCATCTAGACCCGGTTTCAAATACCTGCATGGTTTTGATTAAGCTTATTTCTCTCCATGGCTTTCTGATTCCGGATCTGTAAAATGCTGAAATGATAATTATCTCATAAGATGATTTTGAATATTCAATTATCTACTTGCAGAGTATCGGGAGAAGAGTAGCCAGTCTACAAAAGGCAGTTGATCTTTGTTGCTATGATGATGATGATAAAGATGGTGATGGTGATGGTGATGGTGATGATGGTGATGATGTTGGAAAGAAATACAAATGAAGGGCTATCCAAGGAATACATCTTAATATACATAGGACAAATCTTTTATTTTCTCTCTGTATCTATTCTATAGATAGAAGAAACCCCATGACATTTGTCCCCACTCTGTCCTTCTTCTAATGAACTGAACTGCATTCACCAAGAAAAAAAAAAAAACCCAGGCATGGTGGCACAGGCCTATAATCCCAGTACTTGAGAGGCTGAGACAGGAGGAGCACAGATTGGAAGCCAGCCTCAGCAAATTAGTGAGGCTCTTACCAACTAACCGAGACCCTGTTTCCAAACAAAAACTAAAATAGGGCTGGGGGTGTAGCTCAGAGATAGAATGCCCCTGAGTTCAATCCCCAGCACCGCAAAAAAAAAAAAAAGGATAGGGGTCATTATAGATAGTGTGACAATTTATTTTAAGTCATTTTTATTCAACAACCAATCCTTATTATTGAACTACTATAATTAAAAGAAAACTTTCCTCTTTTTTATTTATTTATTTTTTTTTTTGCGGTACCGGGGATTGAACGCAGGGTCGTTCTACCTCTGTGCTACGCCCCCGGCCCTATTTTTTTATGCTTTATTTTTGAAACCGGGTCTCACGAAGTTGCGGAGGGCCTCACTAGGTAGAGAGAGAGAGAGAGAGAGAGAGAGAGAGAGAGAGAGGAGAGAGATAGATAGATAGATCGATCGATCGATCGTACGCGCGCTGAGGTTGGCTGCGAACCCGGATCCTCCGGTCTCCGCTTCCCAAAGTACTGGGATTACAAGCATGCGCCACCATGCCCGGCTAAAAACTTTCCTCTTATGATCTTTAAAAATATATCTCAAATAAATGGCTAGTCTTACACTCAATGTTAAAAATCTAGAAATATTTCTATTGAAATCAGGAGTTGGAAAGGAATGTCCATTACCACAACGATTATTTAATATTTTTCTTAAAGAATTAGCAAATATGCGTAGATAAGTAAATACTGGAAAAGTGTAAGTGTACTAGGTAAAATAACTAATATGGCTTAAGGGATGAGTAGGAAAGCTCCAGAATGGGTGAATTCAGCAGCTCAGCTGTTGCCCCTGAGGAAGCGTATTCTTCCCCTGTCTGCTCAGTCTCCTTCAGCATGCAGTGTTGTCCTTTAAGCTAGAGTCCCCTTGTCATTGAAAAGCAGACATGAAATTTTGATGAAAAAATTCAACAGAAAGAAGTGTCTCTTTTGAGTCCTTATTTCTTAACAAAGAAAATGTTTCCTAGAAGTCCTTAGCACAGCTTCTCTCAGGCTGCACCGTCCGGAATTATATCAGCTGCCCAAGATCTCGCCCAACCACAGGATGGGAGGGGAGTGCCAGCCACCCAAATGACTCAGACATATCGTCATGACCCACCAGCGATGGGGACAGGGATGACCTCCACTGGAGAAGATGGAGTGAGGAGACCATCTGAGGACAAAATAGGGTTCTCTCTAAAGTAAATAAAGAGTAATGAATGGCTGTTTGTTGCATATGTAATCCACCGTGTTTTCTGCAATAGAATTATCTCTCTAGAAAATCTGAGGATCAACTCAAAAACCACCAAGTGTGGTTACAAAATGATTGTGCAAAACCAGGCGTGGTGGGGCATGTTTGTAATCCCAGTACTTGGGAGGCTGAGACAGGAGGATCCGGGTTCGCAGCCAGACTCAGCTACTTAGTGAGGCCCTCCACAACTTAGTGAGATGCTGTTTCAAAATAAAGAATAAAAAATAGGGCTGGGGGTGTCACTCGGAGGTAGAATGCCCCTGGGTTCAATCCCCAGTACCGCCAAAAAAAGAAAAAATGATTGTGTGAGCCTCAGTCTAACCCCTGTTTACCAGTGGAGGCTGAGTAAAAGATGGGTCACTACCTTTGTGCCTCTAATTGGAGACAGTAAAAGTGGCAGGCAGGCAGGAACCAGACTGCCTGTGTTTGAATCATGGCCTGGTATTGAATTGATGTATTATTCTGTTAGACACAATTTATACACTCCTCGGGTCTGCCAAGTCTCATCCGTGCTTGGACCACCAGCCACTGACTCGTGGTGAGTCCTGACTGCTGTCACTATCACAACTTCCACCACCTCACACCCTTACCTGAAGCGGCCTCCCCTCATAGAAGGGCCAGGCTCTGGCATGGTCTCCATTGAACCACCTCAGCCAAAACCACTGCAGCTCTGGTGCGAGGACAGCAAAGCCAACCAAACCTACACAGGCCCCAGCATCTCCCAGCACTTCTAGACTTGGATGAAGTGCTCCCACCATAGGACATGAAACATGGCTTCTCCAGCCAAGTCCCAAGGAAGCTAACTAAGACAACACAGAAATAGAAGAAATGAATGCACTGTGGGGTGAACTTTGACCAGTGAGAGAAGAGACAGAGGAAAACATCAGCAAATAAACTGTTCTTTTTTTCTCCATCTGATGGGCTCCTCTCATCAAAAGGTGAGGTCTATTTCCACTTTACTTAAATCTCAGCTGGCCCTGTGACTTACTTTGATCAATAGAATGATGTGTGCCATTTATAAGCCTAGGTCTCAAATAGCCTTGATCACTTCTGTTCTCTCTCTTACACCTCAGCCTCACTATGAGAACAAGTCCAGGCTGGCCTAATGGAGAATCCAAGTGGAGCATAGCCAAGACAGCTAGCTGTGGCAGCTGAAACCCTACATATACAAACGACACTCGCCCACATCAGCCAAGTTACCTGGCTAAGTCACAGTGGACCAGATTTGCTGAGCCCAGCTCATATCGGCAGAACCACAGAGCAGGAAGCAAAGAAGTGTCTTTGCAGTATGACACTGGGGTTTTATGGTTGTCATACTGCACTATTGTGGCAACAGATAACAGACTCAGAAATTGGTGTCAGAAATGCAGTGCTGTCATAAAAAAAAATCTAAAGCATGTGACATTGGCTTTGGTGACAAAGCTTATTTGGTGAGAAGAAGCTAGAAACATCAGTAAGGAAACTGCTATTGTACATTGGGTATAAAATGGAAACTGGTTAAAAACCATCACTTATGGCAGTTCAGAAAAACCTCTAGACTTGAACAAAATGATTTCCAGGCAAAATGTTCAAAGCATCAGATGGTCGCTCATAGCCGCATATGATAAAGTATTACAAGGAAGATGTGAGCCTAAGGAAAAACCTGGATGCAGCATAATTAGGCATATGGAAAGGCCAGAGCTTGCTGAGCAGGAAAATAAAATAGTTTCTTATCTCTCACCTGGTAAAAATTCTAAGAATAAGACAAGTCATGAGAACAAAGATCAAATTAACGGTGTGGCTCTAAAATTCTTTGTTTAACACCATTGAAAGAATTAAGAAAGTGCATAGTAGACCCTCTCAGCTAGAAAAAAAAATGGCTTCTAAGAATTTTCAGGATATTATCCCATAGATACCTTAATCCAAAAGTAACCATAAACAGGCATACAGAGGCATATCTCAAAAATAATTGTGAATGTGGCTTTTGAAAAATGGAGCAACCTCGAATCATCTTCATAGAAAGCTTACAATATTTTTAAGGGAGTTGTGTTGGAAAAAGTGCCACCAGCCTGAAATATAAAGGAATGAAACTGCTCAAAATGCCAATAGGTCTCAGCCCAACTTTCTAAGGTTGGATTGAAAGTTTGCTTACAGGATATGTTTTCCACTGCCCTCGCTAGAGATGGCCAAGTAGGATAGAAAAGGCAGGATGTCTCAGAAGAGACACAAAGGACCCAGAGGACACAGAATCAACCCAAAGAGCAGGAAGGCCTAGACAAAACACATTCCTCACCGCAAGAGGATCTGTAAACATTTTCCCATTGGGATTTCACAAATGTCATAAGCTAGTAGCTGCTCTGTGCCTCCGTTTTCTGAAGGGAGTGTTTCTTGTAACTATCCTGTCCCTATTTCACCAGTGCATATTGGGTATGGAGAGGAAGATAACATGTCTTTTTATTCTAAGATCTTCAGACCCAAAGGAAATACATCCAAGAAACTACTATAGACCTATATAGATTATAAGATCCTGAATTTTTAACTTGATGCTGTGGTTGGATAAGACTTGGGGAACCTTGGTAGGAAAGGTGTGGGAAAAATGAAATAATTTTTGCTAGAGAGGATAGACCATAATTGATTGACAAACTGACCCTAGTTCTCCACCCCTGTATCTCATCCTTTGCAAGTGACTTAGAGGACCTTTCCAACATGAAACGTAGTCTATTTGAACAGCCATTGAGTCTGGGCTTGTCGTGTGGCTTTCTCTGGCCAATAGAATGCAGCCTAAGTGGGATGTGCCAGTTCTGATCCTAGGCCTTAGGAAGACATTCCCAAAACCATTCTTGCACCTCCTCTTGGCTATAATACAGCCCACGGGGAACTCAATCATCTTGACATTTTACAGACATTTGCCCTGATCAAGTGCATATGCAAGACTATGCTATTGGGACCTGGTCCACAGAAAGTTACTAGAGCATGATTCTTTAGTACAGAGGTTCTTAAACTTTGTTGGTAGCAAAACTCTCTCTGCACTCTTAAAAATGACTGAAGACAATTGGGTGCAGTAGCACATGCCTGTAATCCCAGTACTTGAAAGGCTGAGACAGGAGGATCGCAGGTTCAAGGCCACCCTCATCAACTTAGCGAGACCGTCAGCAACTTAGCAAGACCCTGTTTCAAAATAAAAAATAGAATCCGGGCATGGTGGTGCAAGCCTGTCATCCTAGTACTTGGGAGGCTGAGACAGGAGGATCTCAAATTCGAGGACATCCTCAGCAACATAGCGAGACTCTAATCAACCTAGTTAGACCTTGTTCCCAAACAAAAAATAAAAAAGGGCTGGGGGTATAGCTCGGAGGTAGAATGCCCCTGGATTCAATCCCCAGTACCGTAAAAAGATAAAAATAAAAAACAAAAATGACTGGGGTTGTAGTTTAATGGTAGAATGCCCCTGGGTTCAATCCCCAAAACAAAACCAAAAATAAAGACTGAAGACAACAATGAGTTTCTGTCTATGTAGGTAAAGATTTTTTCAATTTACCATATTAGAAATTAAAATTATGACCTTTAAAACCATTTATTAGCCGGGCATGGTGGCGCACGCTTGTAATCCCAGTACTTGGGAGGTGGAGACCGGAGGATCCAGGTTCGCGGCCAGCCTCAGCTACTTAGTGAGGCCCTCCGCAACTTTGTGAGACCGGGTTTCAAAACAAAGTATAAAAAATAGGGCCAGGGGTGTAGCTCGGAGGTAAAATGACCCTGGTTCAATTCCTGGTACCACAAAAAAAAATAAATAAATAAAAAAATAAAACCATTTATTAATTCATTGGAGATGATAAATCCAATACATATTAAAATCAATAGCATGTTTTAAGAACAAAAAACGTATTTTTAAACAAGAAATATTTAGTGAGAAGAATGACATTGGCTCACATTTTTTGCAAATTTATCTAATTTCTGGCTTACTAAACAACTACTCATTTCCTTTATCTGCTTTTACATTCAATATGTGTTTCAGGTGAAGTCTTAAGTCTATAGGGAAAAAAATTGGCCTTACATAGATATGTATTTGAAAAAGGAAAGAATATTTTAATGGACTTTTCAGATAATTGTTGATATTCTTTTATACTACACCAAAACACAATGAATGTCTTTAAGGTGAGTTGCAATACAAAATCTAAACCCATATCAAAAGTTCTTCATAGGCCGGGCGTGGTGGCGCACGCTTGTAATCCCAGTACTTTGGGAGGCGGAGACCGGAGGATCCGGGTTCGCGGCCAGCCTCAGCTCTCTCTCTCTCTCTCTCTCTCTCCCTGTCTCTCTCTCTCTCTCTCTCTCTCTCTCTCTCTCTCTACTTAGTGAGGCCCTCCGCAACTTCGTGAGACCCGGTTTCAAAATAAAGTATAAAAAATAGGGCCGGGGGTGTAGCACGGAGGTAGAACGCACCTGGGTTCAATCCCCGGTACCGCAAAAAAAAAAAAAAGTTCTTCATACTCTGTCATACTAAGTTATTTTTCCATCTTGCACTCTAAAGGAATCTTTTACCCATGCATGCATTTTTGTAATATTGGCTGCACTAGCTAGGATTATCCAGAGAAACAGAACCAATAGGATATGTATACATAATACACATACACACAAAGATTTATTATAAGGAATTGACTCATGCAATTATTGAAGTTAAGAAGCTCAATAACATGCTGTCTACAGGTTGAAGACTCAGGAAAGCCAGTGGTATAATTTCAATTTGAGTCCCAAGGCCTGAGAAGCCAGGGAACCAGTGGTATAAATCTCAATAAATTGAGAAAATGTTGATTATTTGAGCTATGCAGATATTTCAAGTATTGACACATTTTAACATTTTAATATCTACAAATCAAATTGATTAATATCATCACTCATCAGAAGAGTACTGAAGGGCTTTTAAGATCAAGACAGGGAAACAAGTTTTCCAAAGTAATAATTTTTAATTGAAGGATTAAATTTTATCATGCTAACAAATACTGTCAATTATTTTCTTTGAAGTAATTTCTTTTCTAGAAAATATCTGCCAAATACCCAAGTATGAGTAACCATAGTTTTTCTATCAATCATTCTTTCAAATAAAAATAATATTTCCTGGGCTAAGTGATTAGATTGCTATCTCCCATCTTACATACAAAAAGATGTTTAGTATTCATTCAGGATGTGGGGAAACAAGAACTCTCATAAATTGCTGGTGAGACAGTAAACTAGTATGATTTCCAGAGGAAAAACTTGTCAGTGGGTACCAAAGACAGGTCAGAAATGGGTCAAAACAATTGATTTCTAAGAATTTTTCCTAAATAAATAGCTCTGGTTCTGCAGGGGCATGTGGGAAACTCATTCATAGATCTGAAATGCTTCCCTCTCTGAGTAAAAACGTTGCTTTGAGATGAGCCACAGAGGAGGCATATTTTACTCAACTTTTCCACCATAAGGTAATATAGCCATCTACACTTTCTTGGTTTTCAAACTTTATTTTCCATACTGTTTCATTCGTTTGTTTATAATTAGAAATTGTAAGAAACTCCATTTAATGTTTAAAAATGTGGGGAGATGAATCAGAATTAAAATGTACATAAGATCAATTCTCTGATAGGAAAAGTATGGTCCAAAACAGCAAAAATAAGACCAGGTAAAACATGCACTCATTTAAAAAAAAAATGTCCTTGGTCTTTTGTCTGTGTCGATTTTAGTCCACTTAGTCCACTTGAATAAATGTGTCCTTGATGTAAATGAAAAGCATTTTTCCTCAAGTCATAGATGTAGACTTTACAATATAATTCAATAATAAAAAGTAATTAACCTCTAAAAAGGGAATCAGGCAAGAAAGCAAAAATATGTGTACATAGTGTTTATAACAGTACTGTTAATAAAAGTGACAACCTAAACAGGCCACCTCAGTGGATCAACTAAATAAATTATGCTGCCTCTATACAACCATATCATTAAACATGATGACGTGAACACATTACAATATTCTGCCAAGTAAATAGAGCAAATTAAAAGACAGTGTATTTTTCCCTTGTGGTCTCTTTTTTGACCCATGGGTTATTTAGAATCATGTTGCTTAACTTTCAAATATTTGGAATTCTTCAGATAATGTTCTACTTAGGGTGCCTAATTTAATTTCACGGTCGTCAAATAACATACTCTGTATGACATCGAAAGTTTTAAATTTAATGAAACTTGGTTTCTTGCCCAGCATGGAGTTTATCTTGATGAAATGTATTTGTGCTTGAAAATAATGTAAATTCTGTTTTGAGGTGGAATGTTCTGTCATTTAGGTCACACTGGCTGACAATGTTGTCCAGGTCTTTTGTATACTTACTGATTTTCTGTCAGTTTGTTCTATCAGTTGCTGAGAAAGAAGTGTAAAAGTCTCCAATGATAATCGTGGACTTTTTTTCTCCTTTCAGTCCTGTCTTATTTTCTTTTACATATTTTAAAGCACTGTTATTAGATGCCTACATATTTAGAATTGTGATGTCTTCTTGACAAATTGCTCCTTCTAGTATTTCATAAGTTCCCTTTTTTTTATTCCTAGACAAATTCTTTATTTCAAAATCTACTGTGAGACTAATATAACCACTGGCTTTCATGTAAGTGTTTATATGGTGTACCATCTTCTATATTTTATTTCTATCATATCTATATCTTTCTATTTAAAATGTGTTTCTTATAGATAACATATACTTGGTTGAGATTTCTTATCTAGTCTAGCAATCTCCAATTTCTGTCTTTTGATTGGTGAACTAGACTATATTTAATGCAGTTATTAATATGGCTAACTTTAAGTCTACCTTCTTGCTATTAGATTTTTATTTGTCCCATACATTCTTTTTTTTTTCTTTCTACCTCTGTTTCTGCCTTCTTTTGGATGGATTGACTATTTTTAGGATTCCATTTTATCTCCACTATTGGCTTATTGGCTGTACCAGTTTGTTATATTTTGTTGGGTATTGCTCTAGAGTTCCAACGTACACTCTGTGTTCAAATAAAACTACACTGCTGGGATAAAGTAGCAGAGATAAGGGTAATTTTTATCTTTCATTTCATTTATCTGTATGTCCTTTTTTTTTTTTTTGCAGTACTGGGGATTGAGCCCAGGGACGTTCTACCTCCGCGCTACACCCCCAGCCCTATTTTTTATACTTTATTTTTTGAAACCGGGTCTCATGAAGTTGCGGAAGGTCTCGCTAAGTAGAGAGAGAGATACAGGGAGAGAGAGAGAGAGAGAGAGAGAGAGCTGAGGCTGGCCACAAACCCAGATTCTCCGGTCTCCGCCTCCCAAAGTACTGGGATTACAAGCATGCGTGACCACGCCCGGCCTTGTATGTCCTTTTTTTAAAAAAATGAGTGACTTGATCAGTTAAAAAAGTAAAAATTCTTAAAAACAATTTTTAAAGCCAGGTGTGGTTGCACATGCTTGTAATCCCAGTACTTGGGAGGCTGAGACCAGAGGATCCGGGTTTGAGGCCAGCCTCAGCTACCTAGTGAGGCCCTCTAAAGCTTAGTGAGACTCTGTTTCAAAATAAAGAATAGAAAATAGGATTGGGGGTGTAGCCCGGAGGTAGAATGCCCCTGGGTTCAATCCCCAGTACTGCAAAAAAAAATTTTTAAAGCATTTGTTAAGTACTTGTTCTGGTTCCATAACAAAAGGTAGAACAGAGAAAGTTATTGAATTTCTGGCAGCACTGTTGAGAACCAGAATCAAGCTAGATCATATAGTGGCTCCTTCCAAAGGAATAGAAGTCAGAACACAATTCACAATAGCCAAATTATGGAAACAGCCAAGGTGTCCGTCCACAGATGAATGGATTATGAAACTGTGGTACACACACAAAAGAATTTTATTCAGCCATAAAGAAGAACAAAATTATGTCATTTTCAGGAAAATGGATGGAACTAGAGAATATAATGCTAAGTGAGATTAGCTATTCTCTGAAAGTGAAGGGTATATCTTTTCTCTCATATGTGGAGGCTACAGAGACATTGGTAACCAAAAGGAACTTTAAATAAATGAGGGGAGATATAAGTAGAATAGCAGAAGGGGATTTGGAGTAGGAGGTGTGAAGAGGGAAACAAGACTTCATGAAGGAAACCGTTCAAATAGTGGTATATACAAATATGAAAGTATCAATATCAGTCCCAATCGTACATACTGGAAGGGGGAGGACGGGATCCTAAGAGAAACACACCAAGAGCTGTGTGCATGTGTGTTTCTATCACTCTGAACCTCATTATGATGTATAATTACAATGCACCAACAAAAGTGTATTTATAAATCAAGCTGTGGCTCTTCAGAAGCCCGAGCAATTGTTTAGAAGGAACTCCTATGGGTGATAGAGTCTGGGTTCCCTCAATAAAACCCCAAACTACAGCGTCTCCATTTTCTGCTTTCTATTAAGTATATGTCACTGACACATGATATAAAACCAAAACCAAATTAATCCTTGTCATCAAAAATAAATATCATAGTCTCTCTAATTTAGGGGAATATAATTCATCATAACTCAAATATATCAAATGGCATTATTGACTAACCATGAACAATGGCTAATGAATATAGACATTCCTGCCTCTCTCAATTAATTAAAACTGAGTGAAGAAAGAGATAAATTATTTTGTTGAAGAACTTATTTAATTTTCTAAGGCAAAAATTCTATTTTATTTGCCTGTATCTGTCCTTCCTAAATTCTCCAATGTCCCTTTGTAGTTGAGAAAATGAGATCAGAAATTTGTCTTACACAGGGAGGTAAGGGAGGAGACTACTATTCTTGCATCTAATTATGTGTGAAAGCAAGTGAGTTTTACAAAACTAAACTTGTTCAGGGAAGTTTCCATTATGACCCATATGATCTCAGGCTAACCTCATCCATTTGAAATGTGAAATTAACACCTTTATTCATTGCTATAGTTTGGCTATCCCCCAAAGGTCTATGTGTTAAAGGCTTGACCCTGAAATTGGTGCTATTTGGAGGTGATAGAACCCTTAGGAGGTGGGGCCTTTTGAAAAGAAGCTAGGTCACTGGGGGTGTGCCCTCATAGGAGATACTAAGACCTGTCTTGGTCAACATTATCACTCATATTATCCAAGACAGCTGACCACACAACTTAGAAGAAGGAAGATTTATTTGCTCACAGTGTTTTGGAGATTCCAGATTTAGTCCATGTGAGGCTGGGGTCTATGGATCTCAGGGCATGGCAGCGGGAAGTAGAGCGGTGGGAGAGCAAGCCTCTGTTCTCACATCATGGAGGCCAGAAGCAAGTGAGAGCAAGCAACCAAGGGGATTCAAAGACACAAGCACAATCCCTAAGGCCACACCCCCAGGGACCCACCTTCTCCAGCCACACCCCACCAGCCTAGGTTACCACCCGGATAAATCCACCACAATGGCTTCATCTACTGATGAGAGTCAACCCCCATGACTTAATTACATCAACTCTGAAAATTAATACTTGAGCTCTTCAGGGGACATTCTATGTCTAACCATAACAAGACCTCAGCACCTTTCTGTCTCTCTCTTGCTTTCCATCTGCCATGAGTTGAGCAGCTTCTTCTACCACATGCCCTCAACATGATGCACTATCTCACTACAGGCCCAAAGCAATGGGGCCAACCAACTGTGGACTGAAAACTACAGAGCTGTGGACCAAAAATAAACGTTTCTTCCTTATAAATTAGATATCTCAGGTATTTTGTCACAGTGACAGAAAGCTGACTACCCTTTATAAATTAACTCGCCATCCAGCCTCATGTCATTACAATTATAATCCAACTGCAAATATTGACTTTTAAAATTCTGGTTATTGCCTTATTCCCCTTTTCTCTGAGCTATGTTTAAACTTTTATGTAGCAACCACTTTACTCTATCTTAATGGTTAATGGCATATAATCTAATATATTCAAACCATGTCATCTAGGTCTAGTCATGTTACCATCTTGTGGGATCATCCCATGGGAAAATTTTCTTATGAGGAAAATAGCCTTAAACTGAGCTCATTTTGATATATCAGTAAGAAACATGACTATCATGAAGTTTATGATTCTCAATAACAAATAAAGTCATTCCTTAATGTAAATGCCATGTCCCCAACATTTGTTTAATTTTCCCATGGTGGTGATATTTTAAATGATGACTAGTTTCCAAAGCCAGATCACAAGAATGTGCTTAATTGAACATAGGCCTCCCCACCAAAAAAAAAAGTGTATGTGCAATTTAAAAAATGAAGTATGTGCAATAAAAAGTGCAACGTTAGCACATAAATATATTGAGGAAGAGAAAATTCAATTTATAAACATTGCCTATTTATCTTTAATGTCCACATTGAATAATGGAAGGTAAAAATATTTTTAAAATATAAGACAAATGGGAGTTTTTATGTAAATACTTTTGTGACCTTCTGGATACTTGCAAGATATTATAAGATTCATGAAAGTTTTTTTGTTACACATACTAATTCTAGGAGTCCTTGGTTTGGTTTCCCTAGACAGAAGTGTTGTGTAATAGAGCTGCTTAATTGATACAGCTTAATGATACACTCCGATCATATGCGTTAGTCTTATTTATGAATTGTTTGTGGTGGCAACTACCTTTTAAGCAACTTGTTCTCTTAATTTTAAAATACTAGTTTAAAACTCTCATTAAATAGTGTGCGGAGTTTTAGTTGAATTCCTATTCAATATTAGAAAGTCAGTATTAATGAAACCCAAACTTAAAATAGATCTATCAGAAGGGAAAATAACTTTAAAACAGGCAAAGGAGAAGTTCCAAGATGGTGATGGAGTAGGGACCCCTAGACAAGCCTTTCTCAAAATCACCTCAGGGGCTCCAAACTGAATAACATTTCACATCCAAAGAAGAACCAAAAACCAACAACCAGCAACCTGAGACTGACTTCACGGACATAGAGACTACCACCCACAGAATCCCACAATCCCATGACAGCAGGATCAGAAAAGAGCCAACTCCCCAGGACCCTGCAGCCACAGCCACAGCATAGCCCACCTCCTCCATCAGCAATTTGGGTCAGAGAGCCGGAGCAGAACTCTGTGAGTTGTGGGACTGGTCCAATGGCAGATCATGAGTTCATCTCAGTGGCTGTCCTAGTGTGGGTTCGTCAAGGCAGCCAAGCACTCTGGTGGCCTATCATGAGTTCATCTCAATGACCATCCCAAAGTGGGGTCATCCCAGCGGCCAATTGTCCCAACAGCACAACTGTAAGTTACTGGGCCATCCCAAGGGGAGACTGTCCCAGCAAGAGACCACCACAGGCGCCCACGGGGAACAGAGGCATGTGAGCAAGGAAATAGACTCATGTGGGTCTGAAACTTTGCAAATCACTCATGCAGAGGTGGGGCAGGAGCTACAGTTGGACACAGCATAGAAACGAACAGGCAGACAGCCCTGAGAGACATTCAGGTGGGAGGGAACCACAGCCCACAGTGTACAGAGCCCATTGGGTCTCCAGGGACCAACACTGAGTATCCAGCCATGCTGGGTGGGGGAAATAACTCAGCTTACCAAAGTACAAGCTCAGAAAGCAACAAACCTGTGCCTGGCTGCATTTGGGCACTGTGAGCACCAACAGAGACCAGAAAGGGTGCATGCAACTACAGTGGCCAGAACAGCAGAGTTGCCTCGGGGACCAAGAGGACTGAGCCACCCAAACCCAAGGCTTAGAACTGTATAATTTCTCCCTGCCAGACCCTGATCAGTGGGCAGAGAGTAACAGCGGTGTCATCCTGCTCAGGCTGCACCAGGAGGCCAAGAGACAAGAGGCCCAGGAGGGCCCTGCTCAATCATAGCTTCAGGCTGGGAATTGGACATTCTCACCACCAGCAGAGTTTATACTTGGCATGCATGAATACCAGTAACTGACAGTACCTCACATGATCTTAATAAGCAGAACAGGGGCAGTATACAAGAGGCCACCAAAGCACAGCAAGATGAGTCACAAGCTCAGAACATAGCAATCGCCGGCTTTGCTGAGCCTAAGCCCACTGGCCACAGAGGCGAGAGTTCAGTGCTCTGCAGTATCAAGGGCTCACAATCAGCAGAGCAGCAGCGGTGGCTGTAGGCATTAAATCCCATCCAGCAGACTGAAGACTCTGAACAGACTATCACAGTCTCCAGCACAGCGGAGTTTGGACCTGGAGAGCATGGCAGCTGCTGGCAAATCAGACTCCTCTTTGCCTGCACTAAGAACTATATCTACCTAAAGAGGTTCTGAAGGACAAACTCAAGAGATTGGTTATATGAGTCAGATTGGGTAGAGACAAATATATACCCCCAAGCATAGACCTTATCATACAGGGATAACAAATAGACACAGGTCTTACACACAAAAAGGAAGAAGATGCCAAGACAACAGAAACACAAAAGTGAGAACACTGAAAATACGAGAATGAGGAACAGAGAGGAAACAAGAAACTCTAACAATGCAACAACAAGGGAGATTACTGATACTGATCTGCATGAAATGCAAGATGGAAAATTCTGAATTCTGATCTTCAGAATGATGAAAGGTCTCAAAGAAAGCATATAGGAGATGAAGAAGGAAATCAAGGCTCTACGAAAGAACCAGAAAGAAACCTTGAACAAAATGAAGGAGTCAATAAATGAATTGAAAGCCGGGCGTGGTGGCGCACGCTTGTAATCCCAGTACTTTGGGAGGCCAAGACCGGAGGATCCGGGTTCGCGGCCAGCCTCAGCTCTCTCTCTCTCTCCCTGTCTCTCTCTCTCTCTCTACTTAGTGAGGCCCTCTGCAACTTCGTGAGACCCGGTTTCAAAATAAAGTATAAAAAAATAGGGCCGGGGGTGTAGCGCTGAGGTAGAACGCCCCTGGGTTCAATCCCCGGTACCGCAAAAATAAATAAATAAATAAATGAATTGAAGACCTCAATAGAAACCAACTCTGCCAGGCTCGATCACATGGAAAACAGGGTATCACTCCTGGAAGACAGTTCATTCAAAACTGAAAACACAGTCAACGATATACAGAAGATATTACAACATACCCTAACCATCCAAGAAATTCAGAACAATACAAGACGACCTAATCTAAGGGTAAAAGGCATTGAAGAAAGTTTAGAACCACAGACCAAGGGTATCAGAAACCTCTTCAGAGAAATAATTTCAGAGAATTTTCCAAACATAGAAAAAGACTTGGACATTCACATACAGGAGACATACAGAACACCGTTAAGACAGGACCAAAGAAGGACCTCCCATGCCACGTAATAATCAAAATGACTAACATAGAGGCAAAGGAAAGAATCTTAAAAGCAGCAAGAAAAAATAATGGGTGACATGCAGGGGCCAAACAATAAAAATCACTCCAGACTTCTCAATCCAAGTCATGAATGCCAGGAGGGATTAGTATGAAGTACTCTGGACCTTGGAAGAAAACAACTTCCAACCAAGACTGATATGTCCAGCAAAGTTATCATTCAAAATTGATGGAGAAATAAAAAAACTTTCCAAGACAAGCAAAAACTTAAAGAATTCATGAGGACCAAGCCAGCACTAGAAAAAATCCTAAAAGAAATAAAACACAAAGAATAAAAAGCAAGCAAATTCCAGAACCAGAGAAGAGGTGAACTCCACCAGGTGGGCAACTAAGCAAGGAGATTTGACACTACATCAAACAAAATAAAACTCAAAATGAAACTCAAAAGGAAACAAAAATCATATCTCAATAATAACATTGAATGTCAAAGGACTTAACTCCCAATTAAAAGACATAGACTGGCAATGTAGATTAAAAACCATAACCCAACTATATGCTCCTTACAAGAAACTCACCTTCTAGCCAAAGATATCCATACACTAAAAGTGAAAGGATGGAAAAAGATATGCCATGCAAATGAATATCGAAAACAAGCAGGGGTAGCAATACTTATATCTGACAACAAATGACTTGAAGACTGCTATAGAAACCAACTCTGGAAGGCTTGATCACATGGAAAACAGGGTATCACTCCTGGAAGACAGTTCATTCAAAACTGAAAACACAGTCAACGATATAAACTAAAACACTTCAGAAGAGACAAAGTGAGAGACTTCTTACTAATAAAAGGAACAATTCAATAAGAAGATATAATGATAGTAAACATTTATGCCCCAAATGTGGGTGCACCCACATTCGTAAAACAAAGTCTTCGGGACATCAGGTCTCAAATAGACCCAAATAAAATAATATTGGGAGACTTCAACACATCACTCACGGCACTAGATCTATCCTCGAGACAAAAGATGAAGAAAGACTCTCCAGACCTAAAGAAAACTATAGACCAAATGAATCTAATAGACATATACAAAATATTTCAACCAGCAACAGCTGAATACACATTCTTCTCAGCTTCCCATGGAACATTCTCCAAAATAGATCACATCCTGGGCAACAATGCAAGCACCAGCAAATTCAAAAGATGTAATATAATTCCCTGCATCTTCTCAGATCATAACGGAATGAAAGTAGAAATAACAACAGGAAGACCAAAAGTAATTACATAAATACATGGAGACTGAATGATACACTCTTGAATAAGGACTGGATCAGAAAAGAAATAAGGGGAGAAATAAAAAATTCCTGGAATTAAACAAAAATAGAGACACGATATACCAAAATCTATGGGACACTTTGAAGGTGGTGTTAAAAGGAAAATTTATAGCACTGAGTGCCCCCATAAGAAAAACAGAAAGTCTCCAAATAAACAACCTAATAACACACCTCAAGGACCTAGAAAATCAGGAACAGTTGAAGCCCAAAGCCAGTAGAAGGCATGAGATCATTAAAATCAGAGCAAAAATCAATTAAATAGAGAATAAGAAAACAATACAAAGGATCAACAAAACAAGAAGCTGGTACTTTGAAAAGATTAGCAACATTGACAAACCACTAGCTAACTTAACCAAAAGAAGGAGAGAATCAACCCAAATTATTAAAATCAGAAATGAAAAAGGAGACATCACCACAGATAGCAGAGAAATTCAGAGGATCATCAGAAACTATTTTGAAAACATATATTCAAATAAACTGGAAAACGTGGAAGAAATAGACAGATTTCTAGATACATACAACCTAACTAAATTGAACCAAAAGTATATAGAAAACCTGAATCAACCAATAGCAAGCAAAAAGATAGAAACAGCAATAAAAAGTCTGCCATCAAAGAAAAGTCCAGGCCCAGATGGTTTTTCAGCTGAATTCTACAAAATCTTTATAGAAGAACTAAACCCAATACTTCACAAGTTATTCCGTGAAATTGAAAGAGATGGAATTCTTCCAAATTCCTTCTGAGGCCAGCATCACATTAATACCGAAGTCAAATAAAGATACCTCAAGAAGAGAAAAATATGGATCAATATCATTGATGAGCATAGATGCAAAAATTCTAAACAAAATACTAGCCAAATGCATTCAAAATCATATCAAGAAAATTGTACACCATGGCCAAGTTGGTTTCATCCCAGGAAAGCAAGGCTGGTTCAACATACACAAAACAATACATGTTTTTCACCACATAAATCGAACTAAAAACAAGAATTACATGATCATCTCAATAGATGCTGAAAAAGCATTTGACAAAATCCAACACCCATTCATGTTAAAAACTCTACAGAAAATTGGAATAGAAGGAACGTACCTCAACATCATTAAGTCAATATATAATAAACCCAAAGCCAACATCATATTGAATGGGGAAAAACTGCAGGAATTCCCTTTAAAATCAGGAACAAGACAAGGATGCCCACCATCACCGCTCCTTTTCAATATAGTCCTCAAGACTCTTGCCAGAGCAATAAGACAAGAGAAGGATATCAAAAGAAGTCAAATAGGAAAAGAAGAATTAAAATTATCTTTATTTGCAGATGATAAGATCCTATATCTAGAAGACCCAGAAAACTCAACCAAAAGTTTACTAGAGCTGATTAACAAATTCAGCAAAGTAGCAAGATACAAAATCAACCTAAAAATCAGTAGCTTTCCTATATGCCAACCATTAATCCACTGAGAAAGAAATCCAGAAAACAATTCCATTCATAATAACCTCAAAACTAATCAAATACCTAGGAATAAACTTAACCAAAGAGGTAAAAGACCTCTACAATGAAAATTATAAAACACTGAAGAAAGAAATTGAAGATCTTAGAAGATATAAAGATCTTCCTTGCTCTTGGATAGGCAGAATAAATATTATCAAAATGGCCATTCTACCAAAAGTGATCTACAGTCAATGCAATCCCTATCAAAATACCAATATCATTCTTCACAGATCTAGAAAAATTAGTCATTAATTTCATATGGAGAAACAAAAGACCCAGAATGGCCAAAGTAATTCTCAGCAATAAGAGCCATGCAGAAGGCATCACAATCCCTGACTTCAAATTATACTACAGAGCTATAATAATAAAATCAGCATGCTATTGGCACAAAAACAGACACATAGACCAATGGAACAGAATAGAAGATACAGAAACAAATCCTCGAACTTATAGCCAATTGATTTTCAACAAAGGTGCCAAACACATATGTTGGAGAAAAGACAGTCTTTTCAACAAATGGTGTTGGGAAAACTGGTTATCTATCTGTAGAAAAAATGGAACTAAATCCTTATCTCTCACCCTGCACAAGAGTCAACTCAAGATAGATCAAAGACCTGGAAGTTAGACCAGAGACTGTGAAATTACTAGAGGAGGGCATAGATTCAACACTCAAACATATAGGCACAGGTAGAAACTTCCTCAACAAGACCCCCAAAGCCCAGGAAACTAAAACAAGAATTAATAAGTGGGATAGCATTAAACTAAATAGTTTCTGCACATCAAAGAAAACCATAAATAGTCTAAAGAGAAAGCCTACGGACTGGGAGAAGATCTTTGCAAGCTATCCTTCTGACAGAGGACTAATATCTAGGACATACAAAGAACTTAAAAGACTTTACACTAAAAACAGAAATAACCCAATCAAGAAATGGGCAACCGAATTTAATAGACACCTCACAAAAGAAGAGATACAAATGGCTGATAAATACATGAAAAAATGTTCAGCATCATTAGCAATCAGGGAGATGCAAATCAAAACTACTCTGAGATTTCATATAACCCCAATCAGAATGGCAAACATTAAGAAATCAAACAACAATAAATGTTGGCGAGGATGTGGGGAAATAGGAACTCTTCTGCACTGTTGGTGGGAGTGCAAACTAGTTCAACCACTATGGAGATCAGTGTGGAGATTCCTTAGAAAACTGGGAATAGATCCACCATATGATCCAGCTATACCACTCCTGGGTATCATTCCAAAGGGATTGAAACCAGAGAACTACAGTAATATATGGATATCCATGTTCATAGCAGCACAATTCACAATAGCCAAATTATGGAACCAACCTAGGTGTCTGTCAACAGATGAATGGATTACAAAACTATGGGAAACACACACAATAAAATTCTACTCAGCAATAAAGAAGAATAATATAATATCATTTACAAGAAAATGGAAGGACCTGGAGAACATTATATTAAATGAGATCAGCCAATCACAGAAAGAGAAGGGTCATATATATTTTCTCTAATATGCGCAAGCTAGGGAGTAGTTGGGATACAAGAGAGACTCCAGACAATGGTGGAGACATCTCAGTGGAGCCAGGGAAGTGGTCTAAGGGAAGGGGAGGGGGAAGAACGAAGTTCATTAATGGAATTACTACCATCGACCATGTGTACATATGAGAACATACCAATGTCAATCTCAGTACTCTGTATTGGGGGAGAAGGGGAAGAGGGGGGGCACCAAGTGCTGTGTGCATGTATGTTACTGTCAATTTGATTTGATTTTCATTGTGATGTGAGACTATAATGCACCAGTAAAAGTGCATTTTTAAAAAAAAACAGGCAAACATTAATTTTCCCAGTAAAGAATATCAAGAATAGTGACATCTGTTGTAGTCTATTATCTAATATACCGTGATGCTTTTTAGAAACGTAAGAAGCTATCTCTTAAGGCAGTATTAGATTATCCCCTTTCTCTGACTTATGTGGAAATAAAATAAGAAATAGGCATGGCTGTTAGTCAAGCATGTGTCAACTACAGAGTGGTTTGTTACTGATAGCCAAATTTCTTCCACAGTAAATTCTAGGCAGCTCTTTAATGAATTTACTAGATCCTGTCCCTCGATATTTCAATTCCCGATAAACACAATGATGAAGACATCTAGCCATCCTGAAATAAAAAGCCTAATTCAGTGGGGACCTCTTTTCACGCACGACAGCAAAGACCTAGGTAAATTTAAACTCTTGGTTTGTATCAAGATGATCCTCTTTCTCTAGCCATGTCTTCCTGCCCAGTTGCAATTAAATGCTTTCTAGATTCTCTGTTTTGTTAAAACCAGGAAATTGATCTATGGAAGGAAAACCAACTCCACTGAAACATATTACAAGTTCAACTCAAAAAACCCGGCCTATGGATCCTAAGGGCTGCTGAACAGGGCTAAACTATTCTTCCCTGTCATAAACCTCAAAAGTGCTCCCAACACTGCACTTCAGGAGCCAAGATACTGACCTTTGAAGGCTGAAACCTGGCCACTTTCCAGGCATGGGCATCCTGACCCTTCCTCCCTAGTTCAAGGTAACCCAGGAATCCACAGAAGCCCCCATTAGTGCACTAAGAGGGTTAATATTAAACCCTGGCTCTTAGAAGATAACTTCCCCAATCTGGTTAATTCATTTTATCTTACCAGAAAAAGTCAGCAATATGAAATGTTAATAATGACTACCAAGAATTTAGCCCTGCAAAGTAAAAGATCATCCCAAGACTACAGATAACACTGTAATATGGCAGATCTTTTATTTTTTTATTAGAGTAATGCAAATGTCATATAACTTTATTTTTTTATGATCCTTTGAACCCAAGGACCTCCCCCTCCCTTATGAACCCATTAAACCCTTTTGGCATCACCGGATTGGCAGAAAGTGTTCAGTTCCATCTCCCTACACTGTGCACTTGTGATAGACACAGTAAAACTGCTACTTTATTATTGGTCATCGAGTTCATCTGGGGAAATGGACTGGGTGGAGCCTTTGTAGTGTGATATCTAGAACTCTAGGAAGAGTAGGCACCAAGAAAAAAAGACTACTCTCTACTGAGTGGACCAGGGCTTACATGCCTCACCGGGACTGAACTTACACAGAATTTAAAAGGGAGTCCAAAAAATGAGTCATCAAGATAGATGATATTTTGACACAATCATTTAAAAAATAAATAATGCAAAAAATCCATGATCAGCAAAATATCAGATTTTTACATAAAAACAGAATTGGACCCTGCACTGGCATGACTCGGCCTCCCTCATCTCACCTCATGCTGCACCTTCTGAACCAACCCAGCGATCCTAGAAATTCACACCGCAGGAGCCCATTTTCACAGCAGTGTGTGGAATAAAAACGCAAATCTCTCAGAGGGGTAGCATATCAAATCTCAGCAAATTCTACCCTAATGTTAACGAGTACCTCCAAGAAAAAATATTTTAAAGGTCTGGAGAGAAACTTCAGAGGGACAGCAAGTGAGGTGGCAGCAAGGATTCTCACTCAATCTGGACTTCTTTTGTTGTGTATTCTAAATACTAGACATAAGGGGGCGCTTCTAGGCCATAGATCAGGCCTTAGAATTAATTTCTGCTTTTCACTTGCAAAATTCACTAGGATCTGTTGCACCCCTAAGCAGAAAAGCACAGAACTTTTCTCAACAGATATATTTGTCTTTTATGGGTCATGCAGCTGCTGTGAATTTATCTAACTGCAAAAAAGTTTGTAAAAACTCACCCAAGAAGACCTATAAAAATATTTTTGGGGTCACAGGGTGAGTAATATACAGTTATAATAAAAATATGTGGTGTGGCAGATGATGATAACAATGGTGATAAAGCTTTCAATTCATCATAGTGATCATTTGCAAACAGCTTCACAATTCATGAGTTACATTATCTTATCTAAATCTAAACTCCCCTAAAATTTTAAAGATGCTTTTTTTTCTTAATTTAAAAATACAGTAGTTTACCTTCCTAAGCAATAGTAAACTGTGTCTCGGGTCATCAATAACAAAAACTGTGCAACAAATAAGAATTTAGTCAAAACTATTTTGTAGCTTCAGTGGTATCCCACCTTTCTACCTCTAACTACATATTTTCTCCCTTCCCCCCAAAGTTACTGTTTATTTCATTTTAGCTAAATTTAGTATAATTTTATGTATTAAAATATCTTGCTTAATTGCATTTGTGGGGTTTTTTCTCCTTTCAAAGTGTCTAGAGATGAAAGAACATGGTATTCATTTCTTGTTTTCATTTTCCTTGGTCCTACAAAAAATAAAGAAAATTAACAAAGTATGTTTAAAATATAGATCTTCTGAAACTAAAGGTTAATTTTAAGCTTTGTGACTTAAACAGGAAAATCCCATTTTCTTGGAAGAGAAATAAAAGGTTAAATTAACTCTGAAAAACTCACAGGCGATCTTCCCCCAAACGAAATAGGCAAGGTGAGCCCGTGCCAGTAGGACTGTGATCTGTTGCAGTATGTCAGGGAAGGAGAGAGCCGCGGAGGTCAGTCACAATCCTACAAATCTAAACTTCTAGACATGACAGAGGCTTCATATAAAAAATAGTATAAAAATACAACTTCAGATTTAGAGGAATGGAAACAGGAATGGCTAGTATCTCCATCTGTGTTGACACATCCCTGTTTCATCTTTAATCTCTTTAAGGAATTAGAGGCAAAATGTGTGTACAATATATACTATTGTTACAATAGAAATTCTCTGAAATACAGAGGATATTTCAAGTTGATGGAGACAAAGTTAGGGTATTTAACAAATATCACTAAGTATAATACACTAATTGGTTAAACTCTTTAAAAATTATAGGTTGTCAAAACTCTAGAAAAATAATTTCTTAGAAATTGTTTAATCGGGATGGATACTATTAAGTTTAAAATTTGAGAAGACCTTGGGCAATTTTGTTGATTTTTAAATCACCTCTTAAGCTTTCTTTATTCTAGCAACTTAACTGGTTTCATAGAGCTACATACTAAACTTTTCCACATCAAAAGATTACTGTTAACTAATTATTTATCCAGATATTTTCTTTCTTTGTTTTTATATTACACATTGAAAAGCATGAATGAATATTTGGACAAATTCAAGCTCTATTTAGGTGTTTATAAAATAGCCTACTCCTTTCTGATTTCATTTTGAAATCTTAGTTTTGTTAGGTTAATCCTTTGACAAACCCATAAAATGGGAAGCATGACCTTAGCTCACACTCAGAACTTAATTCCAAACCAAACTTTAGAGTTCTGCTGTCCCTCTGTGGGCAATTTCGTTAAGGAGTAGGCTCTTCAAAACTTTCTTCTAAACCAATCTTTTCTAGAAGTTTGCTTCTGCATCATGAGCGTATATAAGGTTCTAGTGCCACATGAAAAAGAGACATGTTCTTTTTTATATAAGATTACTAAAGGCTAGGGTTTGAAAAATTAGCATTTGCTATTAAGGATTCTTTGGGTTTTTTTCACAGTTTGAAAAGCATTGTGAGTGAATAAATTAATATACTAATGTATTATGTTATAAATACATTTTATAACTGTTACAACCCAAACTAGAATCACATCAGAAAGATTATGTTATTTACTTATAGAATTATCAAATGGCTTTTCACATTATTTTTTGGAAGAAAACCAAGGAGGAAAAAGTATTTAGGAAATACAACTACTGAATTGCAATACAACCAGCTAATGAGTCGTTCACAGTTCCAAAATGTTGAGCTGTTCAATTACAATCATTATAAAGTTATTCCACTTCAACCAGGACATTTTCAAAACAAAAGAAAGCATGGTCTCATTATTTAACTCAAAAGCACTGAATGAGAAAATATAGAATGCACTCAAAGTATTTTAAAGAGCTCCGTCCAATTTTGTACAAAGTATAAACTCAGTACTTCAAGAATAAATAAAATACATAGAGAATTATCCTGAAAAAGAAATGGAGAGATAGTAATACCTTTGTTTCACCAGGCTATTGAAGCTGACCATTCCTGAATGAACAGAGAACTGATTGCAGGGATTACATATTTTTAGCTTTTTATGTCTTGCTTAATTATTCCAGACAATGTGAGATTTCTAATGGGAGAGGATTCCTAAGGAAATAAGCCAAGTGTTGAGGAAGAAGACCTTGACTATCATGTTCTAATTTGTTTTTAACCTATTTTAAACATTCAGAAAAAAAACTATTGAGCTCACAAATCTATGTCATCTTCATTTAGTTTAATGTATTGTCACCACAGTCTAGGATATAAAAATTGATACTAAGAAAATAAATAAACGAGCACAAGGTAAATGATATGTAATCTGTGACATTCCTAATCTGTAACATTCCTAAAATAACCTAATACCATTCCTAAAATGATATATAATCTATAACATTCTCTTGAGTCTACAAGAGACAATTAAGTCACAGAAAGTACATTGAAGGCTTAGCCATCAAATGAATGTTTTCTTTTGAAAATAATTCAAGTATGAAACTGACTAGTGGGACTCATATTTATTAACTACATAGTGAAAATTGCTTCCTTTGAATACTTAGCTTTCTGGCTATCTTGGATAAGCTGAAGGCATTAAGAAATGTAATGAGATCACAAATGCCAACAGGAAATTTGGAAATTAAAAGTCCATTTGCCTAACATAAGCACTCTTAAAAGCCAGCTCCACTATCAATGTTTAATTTTCCTTTTACCACTGAATCAAAATATTTGGTTAACATTCTCAGCTACCTTGCAAATAAAAGTAAATATCTAAATAGCTCTGCATCTATATCAACTTTTTATTTTTGTAACCAATAACACTATGTAATAAACTCATTTTTCTCTGATACAGTATCTGTCTTACTTTTAATGTTTATTAGGCTGGGTAATTTTTAATGACATCTTCATTTTCCCTCATTTTCAGAGAGAATTAAATTACATAACCCAAACAACATTATATTTTTTTAGGAACTAGTTATTACTTTAGCATCTAAAAATTCTTGATAGCCATTGCTTTAGCTGAGCTATGACAAAAAAAGAATCAAACAATGTCCTAATCAATAATGTAGCAAAAAGTGCGTACATAAATCTGTGTCCTTTGTCACCAAGGAGGCTCCCAAAGGAAAGAGAAGTGGACCTCAACTCAGGCCATGAGGGTCCTTCACATCATCACAGAAAGGAATTTAAGGATGGGTCAAAGCGAGGCACAGATTGGTTGTGTTGAGAAAAAGCAAGAGGTACACACTCTGAGAGTCAGAGTAGAGGGCCTCGGGAGAGGAACACGCTGACTTCCCCTTAGCAAGGCACACTTACATATTCACATATGTAAAGTCTATAGTATGGAGACTTGATCTAGGAGGGTATTTTTAGTCCTCCTTTGTGTTGATAACTGGACGTGTAAATCATTATCTACTGGGGTTATTTTCTTCTTTGTTTTTTATCAAAAATATTAATTTTTCCACGGGGGCCAGGGGGAGGAAGCATTCTGCTTTGTGAACTTAAACAGTACTACACTGGTGTCACATTAAGGGTTTAATTGAGAGTGTGACATACAGATGAAATAAACAGATCCTAAAAATACAAATCGCAAAAATATCTCTGTATTGAGCAAAAGCATCCTTGGACATGTTTTTCTTAGGTCCAGGTCAGGAGAGAGGTTATTTATAGACCTGTGAATAAAGTCTGATAATTGATTTAATAGTGTTATTTGTGTTCAGAGTACGTAGAAACAAAATTTATATCTGGGCTTTTGAGCCATGTGAAAGCGGACTTTAAATCATGGCCGCTCTTGTTTTGTCCCTTCTGTTTCCTTTCTTCCTATCCTTTGTCTTCTATCCTAGCTCACTTTGTGTTATTTGCTTTTCTCTGCTCATGTCTGATGAGGTTTTTTTTTTATTTGACTTACTGCACACACCTTTCTGTGTGCAGTTACAGTGTATAGTAGCTGCTAAAATGTATAGGTAAATGTTCTCTCACCATTAAAATTGTAAATTCCATACAGAATACTAGGAGTAGTTTACTGGTATTATCTCCTGAATCTTTTCTAACCCCTTGGGATTAAAAATAAATAGGAAGACTTTTCAACAATGATAATAGCATTCCCCCCCTTTTTTAACTGAGCATAAGTTGTGAGAGCTGAGTCTTTCATTGATATTTGAGGATAAACAGCATTGATACACTGGCTGCCGTTTTTGAGAAGGTTCATAGCCAATTAGTGAAAGTGAGGCTCTGGAGCCAGGCTACCTGGGTTCAAATCCTGGCTCTGTCACTTACTGGCAGATGAATTTAGGGAAATTTACTTCCCCAGCTCAATTGTCCTCGTCTATGGAAGGGGAAAAGGTGATAATAATAATCACCTACCTCATTCAGTCATTGTAGGGATTAAATGAGTTTAAGTTGTGAACAGCTTAAGAGAAGGAAGGTCTGGCTTATATTTAGCACTCCATATGTGTTTACCATTTTTTAAATAATTGCATTTTTTATGAATCAGTACTGAGTCTCATCAGAGTGGTAGTCTTATTATTCCAATCTTGCAGATGCAGGTAGTTCCTCTGCCTTGGCTACCAGTCACCTCTACTCCCTCATCATGACAGAAAGCAACAATGGGGAAGTCCAAGTTTTCTATCAAATTTTCCTCTTTGCAGCTGATTCATCTGTTTAAGTCATATCATGAAAACTTTTACAAGGGCCGGGCGTGGTGGCGCACGCTTGTAATCCCAGTACTTGGGAGGCTGAGACCGGAGGATTCGGGTTTGCGGCCAGCCTCAGCTACTTAGTGAGGCCCTCCGCAACTTCGTAAGACCCGGGTTCAAAATAAAGTATAAAAAATAGGGCCGGGGTGTAGCTCGGAGGTAGAACGCCCCTGGGTTCAATCCCTGGTACTGCAAATAAGAAAGAAAGAAGGAAGGAAGGAAGGAAGGAAGGAAGGAAGGAAGGAAGGAAGGAAGGAAAGAAAGAAAGAAAGAAAGAAAGAAAGAAAGAAAGAAAGAAAGAAAGAGAAAAAGCAAAAATAGGGCTGGGGGTGTAGCTCGGAGGTAAAATGCCCCTGGGTTCAATCCCCAGTTCCACCAAATAAATAAATTAAATAAATAAATAGAAAATTAAAAAAAAAATAAAGATCCCTGCTTAACTTTACATAGTCTGTCACCTAGTTGAGCTATTCCTGTTTTTAAAAGCACATTTTAGGCCTCCTTGATGAAGCAAAACAGATTGATGAAGCCTTCTCTCTCAACCTCTCTCCCTCCCTCCCTCCCTCTCTTAGGAAATGCCCATGGAAAATGGCTGGATGTCTTGCAAATCTGCTATCACAATGCAAAATTACACCAAGTTTCTTTAAGAATCACAGTGCATTCCCTCTCTTCCTGAACTAAATAAAGCCTCCTTGGGAAGCAATTCAAAAGTGGGATTCTGTTTCTACACTGCTCAGTCGCCCAGGCAGCTGAAGCCTTTGAAGGCAGGTCTCTGCGAGCCCCTCAAAAGCAGCCTTTTTAGCGGGGATGAGAACAGTTCTGTTGAGTCACACATTAACTCCTTTGTACAAACGGAAGTCTGCTTAACTCTCAAGGAACTGAGAAGAGAAACAAAGATCCTCTTTCTTTCAGAAAGATTATTTAAAAAAAAAACTATACCTATATGTTTTTTATTTAGTAAAAATCAGACTCTAGAAACAACAACAATAAAAAAATTAGGACTTATGGTTAAAGTAATATTATAAGTAAATGTGAAAACATAAAGTTAACTTGTATATTTAGATTATTTATAGCTTTAAAAAAAATTACTTGGGAGGCTGAGACAGGAGGATCACAAGTTGAGGCTAGTCTCAACAACTTCATGAGACCCTCAGCAACTTAGCAAGACCCTGTTTCAAAATAAAAAATAATATAAGGCTAGGGGTCTAGCTTGGAGGTAGAATGCTCCTGGGTTCAATCCCCAGTACGAAAAGAAAAAACTCATTTAAGAATTCAATGCCAGGTGGTCCAAGATGGCAACTAAGGGAGACACCACATTACAATCTCTCTGAGACTTGGGTCTCAATCGCCGTGAAAGCAACTTCTCAACGGGACAAGAAAAGTAACAAAAACTTGAACTAAACAACGAAAAATTTGAAACGTGATGGAATCAACGCCAGAAGACAAAACGGAGGAAAGTAAAAAGCTCCAAGCGCCTTACCTAAGGGACGGCAGCGGCGCCATCTTGGCCGGGCCGCGCCGGCTGCTCCCGGCATCGCGGCTTCCACACGCCGCCGGCAGAGAAGCCAGAGACCTGCTGTGAGTCCAACTGCAGATCAGCAGAGACGAGAGCGAGCAGCGGCTCCTCCACACTCGACACACCAAACAGCGGCCACAGCGGCTGCAGCAGCGCCATCTTGGCAGGACCTTACCGGCGGCTGACAGCATTGTGGCTCCTGCACAAGACCAACGGAGACGCCAGCGACCTGCTGTAAATCCAGCAGCTGCAGAATAGCAGCCGTGATGGCAGCAGCGACTCGCTCCACGCGACACAGACCCGAACTGCTGCGTCGGCGTAAGCGACAGCGGCGCCATCTTGGTCAGACCGCGCCAGTGGCTACCAGCATTGCGGCTTCTGCAGGCCTCCAACAAAGAAGCCAGGGAGCTCTTCTAGAACCAGCACTGCAGAGCATCGGCGACAAAAGCCAGCAGCAGTTCAATCCACGCTCAGTAGAGTCCCTGGTGCCCGGAGGCCTGACCAGAGCCTGCGGCAGCAGCTGAGCCCACCCCCCAGAGATTAAGAGCAGCGCTCAACGAGACCACCATAATGGGATGAAACTAGAAATCAACTATAAGAAGACACAGAGAAACCTCATAAACACGTTGTAACAGATAAAGCAAATACGGGTTGCGTGAGAGATGAGAGCTTAGCAGACAGAATGCAGAAACTTCTTTATTGCGCTCCCGGGTGATGTCTGCTGACTGGTAGGGGTCTCGGTCAGCAGAGTCGTGCCAGGAAAGGAAGGGAGGGCATTTTTATAGCAGGGTCTGGGGTCAGGGGTCAGTGAGGCATCTTCTCGTGAGATGAGGCAGAACAAAGCAGGTCTTCCCGTGAGATTTGAAACTTGTCGCGCTTGGGGTCTCCTGTCCCAGCTGCAGGAGCGAGGGGGAGGGGGAAGGGGAAGGGGATGGGGACCCGACCTAACACACGTGGAGACTGAACACCACACTGCTGAATGGGGAATGGGTCACAGAAGAAATAAGGGGAGAAATTAAAAAATTCTTAGAAACAAACAAAAACAGAGACACAACATACCAAAATCTCTGGGACACCCTGAAGACAGTATTAAGAGGAAAATTCATAACACTGAGTGCCCACATAAGAAGAACAGAAAATCACCAAATAAATAACCTAATGACATATCTCAAAGCCCTTGAAAAACAGGAACAGTATAACCCCAAAGCCAGTAGAAGACAGGAAATTATTAAAATCAGAGCAGAAATCAACAAAGTAGAGGATAAAAAAAATACAAAAAATCAACAAAACCAAAAGCTAGTTCCTTGAAAAAATAAACAAGATAGATAAACCACTAGCCAACCTAACCAAAAGAAAGAAAGAATCAACCCAAATTACTAAAATAAGAGATGAAAAAGGTGATATTACCACCAACAGGCATGGAAATCCAGGGGATTATCAGAAACTACTTTGAAAAACTATACTCCAACAAAATAGAAAACCTAGAAGAAATTGACAAATTTCTAGACACGTTCAACCTTCTTAAGTTGAATCAAGAAGATAAAGAAAATTTAAATTGACCAATAGCAAACAAAGAGATTGAAGCAGCAATAAGGAGCCTACCATCAAAGAAAAGCCCAGGTCCAGATGGTTTCCCAGGTGAATTTTATAAAACCTTTATAGAAGAACTAATCCCAATACTCCTCAATCTATTCCATGAAATAGAAAGAAACGGGACTCTCCCAAATACATTCTATGAAGCCAACATCACATTGATACCAAAACCAAATAAAGATAGCACAAGAAAAGAAAACTACAGACCTATATCGTTGATGAACTTAGACGCAAAACTTCTAAACAAAATACTAGCAATGCGCATTCAAAACCACATCACGAAAATTGTACATCATGACCAAGTCGGGTTCATCCCAGGGATACAAGGCTGGTTCAACATATGAAAAACAATCCATGTAATCCACCACATAAACAGAACTAAAGACAAAAATCACATGATCATTTCAATAGATGCTGAAAAAGCATTTGACAAAATCCAACAGCCATTCATGATAAGAACACTTCAGAGAATCGGAATAGAAGGACCATACCTCAACATCTTAAAGGCAATATACAATAAGCCCACAGCCAACATCATACTGAATGGGGAAAAACTTCGAGAAGTCCCCTTAAAAACAGGAATAAGACAAGGATATCCACTGTCACCACTCCTTTTCAATATAGTACTTGAGACTCTAGCCAGAGCAATAAGGCAAGAGAAGGAAATCAAAGGAGTACAAATAGGAAAAGAGGAACTGAAACTATCTCTATTTGCATATGACATGATATTATACTTAGAAGATCCAACAAACTCAACCAAAAAGCTCATAGAACTGATCAACAAATTCAGCAAAGTGTCTGGATACAAAATCAATCTTAAAAAATCAGAAGCTTTGCTGGATGTGGTGGCGTACGCTTGTAATCCCAGTACTTGGGAGGCTGAGACCGGAGGATCCGGGTTCACAGTCAGCCTCAGCTACTTAGTGAGGCCCTCCGCAATTTAGTGAGACCCTGTTTCAAAATAAAGAACAAAAAAAAATAGGGCGGGGGTGTAGCTTGGAGGTAGAATGCCCCTGGGTTCAATCCCCAGTACTACCAAAAATAAATAAATAAATAATAAAAAAAAAGCAAACAAAAAAAACTGACGCATACATTCATGAAAGGAAGGGAAGGATTCATCAAAATCCCTTTAAACCAAGATGCATGAAATTTCATTTTTATGTATTATATCAAGACATCTGGCTATTTTCAAAATGCCTAGTAAATCAACCTTTTTTTTTTCAATGCAATTGCCCTTATGTTCGTCATAGAGGTTTAATCATTTGTGAAGAATAAAACGGCCCTATCTTTACCCAACGCCATCATAATCACTTGGGTAAATAGTCTGGAGCCATTTGTATTATTCTTATGGGATAATGAGTTCAAAGTCATAAAATCTGGAAATATTTTACCTCTAGAATGCTGCTACAGACATTCCTCATTCTAAATCTCAGCTGCCCCGTGCAGGGCCACACCTTGCTGGTCACAGCATGCTAGAGCAAGGTGAGGAGCCCGGACTTATGGAACTAGAAGAGATCCTGAAAGTCTGCTTCTCTCTCCCCTCCCACCTCTGTGGATAGTGTACAGCCCCTTCCCTGTCGGCCCAGCTCCGCTCATGGAACCTTCTCTCATCTTGACTACAGTTACCCTGTCTGTACTTTGTCCTCCTCCACCAGTGGGGAGCCCAACATCAAGTTCACCAGGATGACCTCACATGGATTACAGGAGAGGGCGGGACAGACCTTCTCTTAAGGCAGCTGAAGATCTTAAATGCCAACGTGCCAGCTTTGAGAACCCAGAAAGCTGAACACATTAAAATGCATTTTAATGGAGAGTAACAGCATTGATCAACAGTATTGATCACTGTTGTTTTTCCTAATCCTCTCAATATCCACTGGTCCTAATGCTTTACAGACCAAAACCAAACAAAACCAAAAAAAAAATGAGAATCACAGAAAGGGTAGGAAATTAATGTGTTAAAACTTACAGTAGGGGCTATGGTTATAGCTCAGGGGAAGAGCATTGCTTCGCATACACGTGGCCTGGGGTCATTCCCAAAACCACAAGGGCAAAACCACAACAGGACAGTCCCTTTTCATTTTCTCCATCATTTCAATAGCACTTAAGAGATGTGTCCAGAAACACATAAGTGGTCAGTAACATTTTCAGCATTTGAGGTTTGTCTCCAAAGCCAGGAGCTTATATAAGTTCCTCTCGAACGGCAGCCGCTCACCCATCACCCTCAGGATTTGAGCTGAAATCTGTACCATGCACACTGTTTCTGTCTTAGCTAAAGCCAGGCGTGGTGGTGCACACTTGTAATCCCAGTACTTGGGAGGCTGAGACCAGAGGATCACAGGTTCCTGGCCAGCATCAGCTACTTAGTGAGGCCCTCCACAACTTAGTGAGACCCTGTTTCAAAATAAAGAATAAAAAATAGGGCTGGGGGTGTAGCTTGGAGGTAGAATGCCCCTGGGTTCAATCCCCAGTACTGAAAAAAAAAAGAAAAAGGCTAAGCCAGGCGTGGTGGGGCACGCTTGTAGTACCAGTATTTGGGAGGCTGAGACAGGAGGATCGCAGGTTCATGGCCAGCCTCAGCTACTTAGTGAGGCCCTTCAAAACTTAGTGAGACTCTGTCTCGAAATAAAGAATAAAAAATAGGGCTGGGGATAGTAGCTCAGAGGTAGAATGCCTCTGGGTTCAATCCCCAGTACTTCAAAAAAAAAAAAAAAGGCTAAAGCAAGGCACAGTGGCACATGCCTGTAATCCCAGTACTTGGGAGGCTGAGACAGGAGGATCGTAGGTTCAAGGCCAGCCTCAGCAACTTAGGGAGATCCTCAGCAATTTAGCAAGACCATGTTTTGAAATAAAAAATAAAAAAGACTGGGGGTGTAGCTCAGAGGTAGAATGCCTCTGGGTTCAATCCCCAGTACAAAAAAAAAGGATGAAAAATAGTACCTACCTCATGGTGTTGTTTTGAGGATTAAATTAATATATGTAAAGCACTACAGTAAGTGCTCAATCAATGTTAATTAGTATTTTTCTGTGAATTTTTAATATGCTTTTATTGGTGCATTATAGTCTCGCACCATCATGTAAATCATATTGACAGTGACATACATGCACACAGTATGTGGTGGTCTCCCTGGCCCCTGGCTTCCTCCCCATCTTCCCCTTCCCCAGTTCCTTCAATGATCCTCACTTTCCCCCCTCCCCTTCCCCTAGTCCACCTCCCTGGCTCCCCTGAGGTTTCTCCTCCATTATCTGGAGTCCCTCTGATATCCCAATTACGCCCTAGCTTCCACATATTAGAAAAAACACATGACCTTTCACTTTCTGTGCCTGGCTAATCTCACTTAACATAATGTTCTCCAGGTCCATCCATTTTCCTGCAAACAACATAATTTTGTTCTTTATTGCTGAATAGAATTCCATTGTGTAGATATCCCATAGTTTTGTAATCCATTCATCTGTTGATGGATACCTAGGTTGGTTCCATAATTTGTCTATTGTGAATTGTACTGCTATGAATGGGTATGCATATATTACTGTCATTCTCTGATTTCAGTCCCTTTGGAAAGACACCCAGGAGTGGTATAGCTGGATCATATGGTGGATCCATTCCAAGTTTTCTGAGGAATCTCCACACTGATCTCCATAGCAGCTAAACTAATTTGCAATCCCACCAACTAATTAGTATTATTTTAAAATCTTCTTGAAATCAGTCTTTTGATGTGTAATTAAATGTATTAAAAAGAGGAGGTTCTTTATTTGTTTGTTTGTTTATTACTACTGGGAATTGAACCCAGGGACATTCTACCACTGAGCCACACCCCCAGCCCTATTTTATTTTTAATTTTGAAACAGGGTCTCACTAAGTTGCTGAGGCTGTCCTTGAACCTGAAATCCTCCTGTCTTGGCCTCCCAAGTACTGGAATTATAGGCGTGTACCACTGCATCTGGTGGAGAAGGTTCTTTTGTGTGTGTGGCGGGGCGGGGTGGGTATTGGAGATTGAACCCAGAGTCATTCTGCCTCTTAGCTACACACCCTTAGGCCTATTTTTTTTTTATTTTTGAAACAGAATTTCACTAAGATGCGGCGGTCCTCACTAAGTTACTGAGACTGGCTTCAAATCTGTGATTCTCCTGTTTCAGCCCCTCAAGTACTAGGATTACAAATGTGTTTTACCATGCTTGACTTTGAGGAGGTTCTTATAATACAACTGTGAAATTACAAGTAACTGTGAAGTTACAAGTTCTATGTGATAGCTATGTTTTAATAAACATTATAATAAATACACAATATTCAAGTAAAAGATGTTCATTTATGTACCCCCCGAAATCATTTCTCATACCTAGAACCTGCTTTGGGAGCATGGCCCCACAACCTGTAGGGGCCATTCAGCCAAATGTTGAATATTGAAAGCTTGAAGGAAATCATAAAGAAAGAAGTTGTAAGCCACAGAGATTTATGGAAAATCAGGAAAAGAAAACTAAAAGGTGAAGTGGAACGTAATGGAGCAGATACCAAAGCCATGCAGAAAAAGAGAGAGACCGATGCGAGCAAGGTCTCTATTTCCGTGGATCCAGCTATCTGGCCAGAGGAGGAGATCCTAAAAAACACAAGCAGCCTTCAGAACGGACCTTCAGGCCGTCTCCTGACACTGGGGTCACAGAGGTCCCATGTGAGGAGACCACCATGAGGACAGGAGCCCAGCAAGAATCAAATGCAAGATCACAGTGCAAAGAATGTCAGAGGAAAAGAGTCACAGGGCAAATAAACAAAACAGAGGAAAGGAAGATAAATCTCCAAGAACAGGATTTAAAAAGAAAACTCACCCTGTGCCACAGCTGTACAAACACTGGACAGCATTTCAGGAGAAAGAAATATTCAAGACAAGAATAAGACCAAGAAACTCAGAGCATGAACCGTGGCATCCTAGGGCAGAGGCCAGAGAAGGGCCGTGGAGACCACTCAGCCCAGCTCCCTCCTTTGACAGAGGGAGAAAGGCAAACTCAGGAAAAAGAGACTTGACTGGACTCAAAGCCCAGCTCAGGGCATCCGTCTCCAAATTCAGGTCCCACATGCAAAATGTTTCAGTGAAACAGAAACTCATTCTTTAACTTGAGGATAAAGGAGATGTCACATAAATGATGAAGACAAACTCAGACTGGACTCCTAAAGAAACAATCACTTCATGTTCTTCTTTTAATTCTTTGCCTCTTCAAGATGGAGTTTACAATAAACTCAATTTAGAACAGGCTACACAAAAGTTGAAAAGATGGAATTGAAAAAGAAAGGAGGAAAGGAGCAGATGAGGGAGGAAGGGAAAGAGCCGATCCAGCCCTTGGAAGGCAAGTCCTGCTTTTAGAGGCCTGCCTGGCAGCAGAGCTGTGGTCTTTCCTCTTTTTCTGGGCTGTTCTTCTTCTGAGCTTCTCTAAGTATTTATGTATCTAGTCAAACTGCCTTTAGCTGCAAATTCTCACTTCATTAAATTGTAACATAAGATTTACTTCTGTATGCCCGTGCTTGTCTTTCGAGGGAATACGCTGTTCAAAAACATTAAAAGTCCAAAGTTAGCTGGGTGTGATGTTACACACTGTAATCCCAGCTTCTTGGGAAGCCGAGACAGGAGGATTGCAAGTTCAAGGTCAGCATGGGCAACTAAGCAAGAACCTTATCTCAAAATAAAATAAAGCAAAAAGTCCAGGGTTTTTGCTTCCCTGGAAGTTAATCATGCAAACCCCTTTTTTATGACTAGGCAATTATGGATTCTAATGAACAATTTTTATATAATCCCTATTACCACAAGAGAAAATATATATATATATAATATATATATTTCCTCTAGAAATATTCTATTTACTTGAAGAGACAAAATAATCCAATATTAAATGGTTTAGTAGTAGCAATAAGTGTCATTGGAATTCAAAACTGAGGAAAACATTTGTGAGATGAATACTGTTATTAAATAACTTATTTCTAATTTTATAAAAATAGCATATACTCATAGATACTTAGAGGGAGAGGGAGCAAAAAGTATAGAGAAGAAATGCTTTAATGACATTAAGTCAAAACCCACACACACATAAGACCCACAAAGTGTCCAAGCTATGCCAATGGTATTAAAGTTCAGGTGACCTTCTAAAGAAAGTAAAATTATCAAAAGAAGAATAGATAGATGAATACAGCTGTGTAATGGAATATTATATAACTGTCAATAAAAATGGGGTAAGTCTTTGTGTTAGTTTAGGGGGGAAAACTAGTTGAAGAACAAAACATGTGTGATTGTTTTATGAAGCATGTTTTCCTCTGAGGTTTGGAATTCTCTGGAACACCTTGCACATGCCTTCCCTATTTTGTTGTCCTTTAGTAATTTTAAAATGTTCTAAAAAAAGGCAAAAAGCGTATATAAGGGGAGGTGAAAGAGATCAGGACATACCTTAAACCCCAAAACAGAACAAAAGGACACTTTCTTATCAAATGAGCAATCGGGCTGAAAACATCTGTTTCCACTTTGATGGCCTCAAATGAATGTGGGTGCGGTAGCCCGTGTCCAGGGCGGTGTGAAGAGGAGATAGGAGCTCTGTTCCCCCACACACCGCTGATGCGGGGAGCCACAGACATCTCGCTCAGAGCGTTCCTTTCATTCAAGTGTTGGGCGTGACTCAGTAACCAATGCCTGCCTGGTGGGCTGTGAGCAGAGGAGACCTACACTTCACGCACACTGATTCGTTCACTTATTCGTGTGTTCAACAACCGTTGATTGATGTGTAGACAGCCGGATTCCTGGGGACTGGATGGAGCCTCTCAGGAGCTGTGTGAGCGTCCACAGGGAGTGGCACAGGCGCCAGACTCGCTCTTTTAACCATCAGAGTGATAACTGTCACAGCGACGGCCACAGTAGCAAGAGGATGTTTCCTGTGAGTCTGAAGGAAGAAATAACCTTGGGCTGCTGGCAGGCCTTCTGATCACAATACTTAAATTATTTTCAAATATTCCCCTGATGCAAGGAAATAAGAGGTCAAAGGAGAGTGTGCACTTGTTTATATCCTAAAATCAAAAAGCTGTGGAGGCAGAGTGATACAAAGGGGCTCAACAACAGCTGACAATTGTGTGTGTGTGTGTGTGTG